>JAPMOR010104843.1:369481-480184 GCA_026543865.1 Argiope aurantia
ATATATATATATATATATATATATATATATATATATCTTTATTTTTTCCCTTTTATTCTTTTTTTTTTTCCTTTCAATTGTTACTTTCACCAAAAACTATATAATTTCAAGAGCTTCTAAATTTTTAATTGTTTTTGGATAAAAATGTCTTGATAAAATGATAATTAAAATAATTAATCATAGAATATTCATGCATAATACCCTTGACATACAAATTTACTTAACTTCCTAATTATGAACTATTATTATTAATTCCTTGAATAATTTAAGGGAAATTTGAGTTTTTGAAGCATTTTCAAGTTATTTTTGCATTTTAAATTACTTAATACTTTCTCTTAATTGCAGATAAAAAAAATTAAAAAATTAGCAATTTAGTATGCATGTCAATCACACCATTGTATGCAGAATTGTTAAGAAAAAAATGCATGCAAATGTGGGAAAAATAGAAGGAATATTAGATTGCAATAGCTTCAGGGAAAGAAAAGTACTTAAGCCATAAGAATATATGCTAAACAGTCAAGATAAGGAGAGGAGTTGAAATTCAAGTAATTGTTTTTGAATAAAATGTATTAGTTTTTTTAATCTAAATGTGCACATATAATGCATATATTTAGATTTTATTTAGAACATTTAATGCTCAAATTACATATTTTTATAATTTATTAAGTATTGCATAAAAAATATGTTTGTGTACATATTTGCAAAATATAGGGTGTCCATTTGAGAACTCTGGACTTTTCATGCATTTTTTTTAAATTCAATTATAAAATTAGATTAATCTTATATATATATATATATATATAATGAAAGGTTAATTTATCAAGTTTTTTACCATTTAGTAGATTTCAATGTGTCCTATTTGTGGCACAGTACATATCCAAATCATATTCAGTCTCTTCCCATGTCCTTGCCAGCAAATCTGGAGTGATGTTTGGCTTGCAAGTGATTATCCTTTGCCTGAGATGGTTTACATCCTGAATTTTCTCAACATAAACAAGATTCTTGACATGCCCCCAGAAGAAAAGGTCTAATGTATTCAGATTTGGGCTTCTTGGGGGCCAAGAAGTACGCCCTACCCTTCCAATCCACCTGTTGCCAAATTAAGTATCCAGTGGCTCCTGTACATGCAAACTGAAGTGAGGTGATGCTCCATCTTGCTGAAAGTAGACAGGATCCTTTTCTGTCTCAATATCAACCAACTGAGAGAAAACACTCCTCTGTCATTTCACATCATCATTTAAGGAATTTTCCACAAAAATGAAGAGACCTGTAACTTTTTTATGTACTAGCCCATGTAAAACATTAACTTTTGATGAGTAATATTGATGTTTCATGAACTCATGAGGCAACTGCAAAACCTCAAATTGTACAATTGTGTTAGTTCACAGTACCACTTATATAAAAGGTGGCCTCAGCAGTAAAAATCACATTTAAAAAAAATCCTTATTAGTATTTATAATTTCTAGCTTAGTAACAGTAAAATGGTTTGATTTCTTGTATGAGTAGTACTTTGTATGCATTTAAGCACATGCAGCCTTTGAATAGTTGTCTTATGAACAGTTGATTTGGGTATGCCCAATTGAAGAGTGTGCTGTCACAGTGATTTTTTTTCGGACTTCGTTGACATGAAGTATGGATTCAATTGATATTCTCTTCAAACACTCTGCTTTAACACACTTCCTGTTTCTTTAAACGCACATAGTCATTGACAAATGGTTCTATTGATCAGTTTTATCCTTAGACGCATCACCGTGCTGAAAACTCCACTATACAATGGCGACAGATCCAATTTCTATAAACAAGATAATCCACTGAGCCTTTTGTTAAGGCAAAGGCATCGCATTGCACTATGGAAGGGGCCTCTGCTACATTACTTCAAGGTCAATGAGGCACAATGCTACCTAGTGTTGAAAAACAAATTGAAACTGTTGTGAATAACATTTGATGAGATTCTGATTTCTTCAAAATTAAGTGACCTACCCAAACTCATATCATTAATTCAATATAATTCTTTACAACCCCAGAATTCTTCTATGGACACCCTGTATTTTCTCCAGCCTTCTTAAGAAATAATAAGGTCATCTTATCTTTTCCTCATTCTATATTGTTCATGCCGAAATTGCAGTAAATTTTCTTTTGTGCATTTCTCGCACCTGATACACATCTGAATTCCTGCTCATTGTTACAGTCTTTTTTTAAAAAATTCTTTTGGGTAGGCAACTATGCTTAAAAAAAATTATTAAAATATTGAATATTTTTTTACTACTTATTCTGTATTTCTAAAACATTTCTTTTTTAAAACCATTTGAATTTAATTTCTAAGTTCATTTTATATAGCTTCCATTAGAAGAACATGCATTCATTTGTGTATTTCATCAAGTATAATGATACAAAATTGAATGTGTTCTTTTTTAAGAATGCTTTGCCAATGACTATGCTAAATGACATATGAGTGTGAAATATCCTATATTAGTACAATAAAATCAGATAACTTTGGTATTAGAAGTGGGAGTAAAGAAAAGATAGAATCCATGAGTAATTTTTTCATCAAAAGCTATAGCTTGAAATAAAGGGAACTCTAAGCCTCTACATGGTATTTTTGTCAAAGATAACCAATTTTTTTTCTTTCATTCTGAATTCCGGAAGATATTTTAAAGAATAAACATAGGACTTATTGTGTTTTTTCTTGTGTTTATAGTGTCTTATACATTAATTCTTTTCATATAATTCTATATTGTAGAAGCATTGTTCTTTTACAAGAAAAATTTTATAAATTTTTAGATTTATTACTTTAATTTTATAAAATATTATTTTGCTTATATTATCATTATCCAATATTAGGCATTTATAAATTACTGTAGTCCTGTTCAATTAATTTATTTTTGTTGTAACTGAGATATTTAATAAGTATTTAAAAAAGATTAAAGAAGAGATTAAGAACTGTGTTATGTTCGAACCAAATTCAAAGTATTAAAAATGTATTCATTGTTAAACTTTGATTAAATATTTTCCATGATAATACTACAACAAATGTAGGTTATTTATTGTTGTAGCTCATATTTCTGTCTATATATTACAATCTGAAAAAAAATATAATCATATATATTTTTTTTAAATTTTTTTTTTAGAATTAGATCTAAGTACAATTAAATCTTAAATGTCTCATAAGAAAGACTCAAACATTGATCATCTCTCGATGGTCAGTAAAAAAAAAAAACACCAGAATATATATATTTTTTCAAATATCTGTACAAATTTTTAAGAATGAAAGAAAAAAATCAGTATTTGAATTTAAAAAAAAACTAATACTACATTTCCTTTAATTAAGTATATTATTTTATTAAATGTAAAGTATAATTTCATAAGCTGTTTTGAAGCCAAATTAGAGAAATTTTGCTTTCCTCTCTATTGGATTTGCTTCCCCCCACCACCACCAATGAACCTCTATCGCCACCTATGATTCAATTGTGCTAATAATAATAATAATAAATTTAAGATTAAAGTAATACATATGTAAGGATGTATAAGCACATTCATTTTGCAAATGAATGTGCTACCTTTTTTTAACTACCTTTTTATTAATTATTACCCTTCATTTCTTAGTTGCATTCATTTGGGCTCAGGAAAAAATTATCTGCATAGGGAAAATACTTAAAATACCACTTTGAACTCTCTTTTAAGCATGACCAAATCTTTATAATTGTTTTGGTATACTTTAATTCCTTCTAGAAATCAAGTATTTGCAGATAAAGCAAGTATTTGCTAAATGCGAGTAATTACATTAAGACCTTTCTATAAACCTTTAAGAAGTGAGATTATTGAACTTTCAATACCAATCACTTTTTCAAAAATCTGAAAATACAACTGCTCTTTAATAGATTGCATCTCCTAAAGTTGCTTTTTTAAAAGATGTTCTGTATTTTATTTTTTAGTTTAAAATTATATAGTATCACTACTGTTTGATGTAAAATTTATATGACTTTGAGTGTAACTTTTCTAGAAATTAATATTTATCAAAAATCAACATGACTCATGCTAGTGTCTATTCTCTTCAGTCCTCAGTTCAACATATGTAGCATTGGCAACAGGAGCTCAAATTGTTCAGCTCAAATGCATTCTACTTGTGGCGTTGGCAACAGCAGTTAAAATATATTGCTATTATTTAAAATAACTGGCTGATGGAACTTTGTAAATCTTGTCATTTTCTATTCGATTTTGCTGCAGTTCAAACTTTGAATTTAGTTGATCATTGATGTGTATTGCATATTATTTTGCCAAGTATTTAAAGTGCTTTAAGAATTATTAATTAAACTTATGGTTTTTAATGGATAAAATTGTGTATTTATTCTCCATCACCAAACATATGCGAATTTCTATTCTTTTCTTCATAAAATCTAGATAGTTTAATATTTTGATATTTTATTTTCACTTCTAGAAAGTTTAATTATGTAGCTTTAAAAAATACATGTGTTTGATAATAAAATACTGAATTTATTTGTGATATAAATAGTTATTTTATCTGATTTTGCTAAATGGTTTCAAAACAGTATGGTTGAAAAAGTAAGTATACTGTAGCATAATAATGAATGTTTAATTGTAAATTTCCTTGAATTGTGAATTTTTTTATAGGAATTGTGAAATAATCTATATAATCTTTTACTACCTTGAACACAATATTATAATCTTACTAATTAATAGAGTTTAATAATTTTTTTATCAGATAGTTTCATTTGCACAGTTATTATTGATATCAAAAAAATATTTTTTGGTATAGGCATACTTCTAGATAAACTAAGGAATTATTCCATTAAAGTGCATTAAACTTTAAAATTTAGGGAACTCATTTTTTAAAAAAAATAAATCATTCTATTTATTTTTGTAATTCTGTATTGAAAAATAATGAAATCCATAGAATCTCCTTTCCTTCTATCTATATCAAGAAGATGAATTTATAATTTTCTCTCTCGCTCAGTTTCTTTTGTTGCACTAGGACATCACACAATATTTAAAATACTTTCTTTTGCATAATAAAATAAATAACAATAAATTGATAAAATGAACAATGAAATCTCTTTCTCTTTTTTGCCTGCCTAAATGGATGATTATATTATGTGTATGAGGAAAAATTGGATAGTAGAATTTCCAGAAAATTCTTTTAAAAACTAAATCTAGCAAATGTTTTTAAATGAAAAGAGGCATTTAATTCAAATAATTTTTAACATATCTAATGGAAACATAAATCATTAATGCAACTACCAATTGGTGATCTGATGCTGATCTGGTCACTAAAAACTGGTTTTTTTACTATTTTCCTCTGGAACCATGGCATTGATTGATTATATTCAATCAATGATATTCATTGATTATATTCAACCAAGTATACCTTCAGGTATACTTTGCAAAAAATAGCCAGTTAATTATCTCCCTCAATAGAAGTAGAAGGAGTGGAATGTTTATGGCCTTGCTTCCTGCTTAAGTGGCATGGAAAAAAAAAAAAAAAGAGGCTGTTTGTGTGCACACTGATTTGAGAGAATCAATAAGAATTTTGAAATTCAATTTTGGATCCACTATTCATTTTTTAATGTAGGGTTTATAAAAAGGGAGAAGGGAAATAAATTTGATTTTTTTCAAAAATATTGTATGTAATAAAATTATTATTTTAATTAATTCTTATTAGCAGATTAGGTGAATTAAATTGATCAAAATAAGAAGGACCTCTTAATATATTTAAACTGACTAATTTTTATTTCATTAAGTATGTGTCTATTTTTTTAATTCAAAAACTGTCTAGAAGATTAAAAATTTGATGAGTGTTTTTTCAATTTCTTACTATCTAGGTAATTACTAAAGATTTCCCCTGTTCATATGCAAATTACAAACGGAACTACTTGAGAGTGTAATAATCAGCAAATTCCCCCTCCCCCTTTATGAAATAATAGCAGTTTGTGTCAACCAATTGGTTTTCCAGGATTAATGGTTATTAGAAATTTCATTTAAATATTTGTTTTTATGTAACTAAATCTTAATGGCTTCCTTAGCAAAACTTTCAAACATTAATACATATATAACGCATACTATTTTAGAAGCCTTACGTTACTCAGTTCATTGTGCTATGCTTATCCTTAGTTTTCTAAATATATATTTTTACATCCAGTTATATTGCAAGAAAGGATAGCACTCACCATTACTTGATTTTGAAGTTAAAACTTTGATTGTACAAATAACAAAATTTTATTAAAACCATACTTTGTATTGAAACCTACTGAACATGGAAAAAGAAGCCTCCTATCTTGTGCATAAACAATGGGGGGAGGGGGGGGGACCAGAATGAAATATTTGTAGCATCATTAAAAAAAATTAATTCCTATACAAAAATGAAATTTATTACTGTAAAACACATTTGATTTAGAATAAAAAAATTATATGGCAAAAAATTCATATTAAAAAGATAAAGTAAAAATTATTTTTTAGGTCATAATATTTTCAGAAAAATGCCAAAATTTCTTTTATTTTTAATTAATTAAAATTCTAAAAATAGACACACATATATTTATTATAGTTGATAGAGATAAAAAAGAGGATATCAGAATTTTAGTAAAATGCTATAGCATCTAAATTAGGTCCTTCAAATTATTAAAAAATTTATTTAAGAAAAATGTTATGAAAAATGTTCTCAAAGAATTTTTTTATTTATATTTGACACTTATTAGAGTAGCTATTGTTTTAATCTTACTATTATATTTATAGTTTTAAATTTATTATTATTATTACTCTCTGTAAAGAATTTAGTAAATTTTATAAATATGAAAGCAGATAAAATCAAGTATTCCAAATTCCCCAATTATTATAAAAATCATTGGTAAATAATTTTCTTAGATTTTCTACTAATTTTTTTTTTTTAGAATTTAGATTAATTTTGAAAATTACAAACTATCAAGTACATATTTGATAACTCAGATTTATTTAAAAATGAAATTATTTTACTATGACCATAACTGTTTATCAATAGAATTTGAGATCAGAAATCATTAAGGAACATTTATTTACATAATATTGATTGATTAATAATGTCATAATATCGGGTTTCATTATTATTAAAAATAATCCTTTTCATTTGTTTCTGTTTCAATATTGGAAGAATGCATGATAATGCATAATAACAATGCTTGTATTAAATGAGTTGGAACAATTTATAACCATGGAATCTGAGACACAACTGTCTCAAATAGCACTCAGGGTAGACATCAAACCAGTTTTCCTCTTCACCCTCCCATTAAAAAAATATAATCCACTTAATTCCTCTTTTCTTGAAACTCAAACTATTTTTGGTTTGATAATTTTGGCATTTTGAAAGCATTAATTGCTACTAATAGTCAGGAATTAAAGAGAAAATATAAATGAAAGTGTACAAAATTGCATTATTATTTGAATTAACTTTTGAGGCATGAACAAAAGCATGAAAAGTTTGATGCAGGAACAGTTTGCAGCTAAATAAGTTAATGATTTAGCTCCTTACATTCAGCTGTTAAGAAAATTTAGCAAAATGATTTATTTTTAAATATGTGTTTGAATTATTTTTGCATTTGGCACTCATGAAATTACAATAATTTCACATTTTATATCTAATTAAAGTGCATGTGTTTAATTTACATTACAGTTGAATAACAGTTAATTGCTGCAGATGCTTTTATCCTGAAATTCAGAAAATAACCATCTTATGAAATTCACAAATATATGTAAAATTTTTAAAAAAAGTCATAACAAACATTTTAACCATTCATTTATTATATAAAAAAATATATCACATGCCAAATATATGATTTTGAAATGTTAAAGATTATATACTCTTACTAGCATCCATAAGCTATAAAGCATTTTAAAACATTTAATTTTTAATGTATAATTTTGTAAAAGAGAGAAAAAGATATAATAATTATTAAAAGAACAAATGATTCAATTTTTTAATAATAATTGCATTTCTTTGGTGATTAAAAATTTCATATTCAATATAGTCATATTGCATTTTTGAATTACAAATATATAGCTACAAATACTATTAAAATAATAATTGATAGTTATTTACAAAATGCATGGTTTAAAAATATCTATCACTTCAGAAATTATATATATATATATTTTTTTTCTTCTAAATGCAACAAACTGATTACTCAATTTTGTGGCAGCTGGCAATTTTTTACCTACTGCACCTGCTCAGCCCACCCAAGTTATGCCACTATATCAAATTATCAATACATTTTATTTTCTTTTAAGAACTTATCTGATTTCAATCGTGCATACTCCATCTGTTATAAATTTTTTTAAAAGAATTGTATATACTATATAGTTTATTAAAGGTTAATTCAAAAAGTTAGAAAATAATAGGTTAACTTTTAAAGTAATCCAAACATATATATCCTGGATTTCTTGAAACATGTTTTGAGCAAATGCTACAAGTTTTTAATACTTTATATAAATAACATTCTAATGTAATTATATTAAAAATGCATTAAAAAATCTTAAAAATACATTTTCAAAAATTAAGCAATTTCTTTCAGTTCTTTTAAATTTCAGAAATAAAAAAATGCCATTTATGTATGTATATATATATATATATATATATATATATATATATATATATATATATAATCATGAGTAAACAAAAATTATTCATACTATTACCTCCAATTTCTGGTTCCAAAAATATTCGACCAACAAATTTATTCAAGTTTTTTATTGGCATTTATATAAAAATGCAACATATAGTTCTTCTTTTTAATGGGTTTGAAAACTTCAACAATACACAGAATATAATAGTAATGTTAATGATTAATTATTTTTATATAGGATTTTTGTTTTTATAAATATACAAAATCAAAGAATAAGGTAAAGAATGCAACATTATATTTTCTGATTTTTACATGAATTTTAGTCCTCCCCCAACCATTAATCTAATAATTTCAGTGTAACTTCTGAGAGGAAACATGCAACAATTTTATTATAATGAGTAAAAGAAATGTGAAAACTATACAGGTGTAATTGGAACGGGGATAATGTAAGCACAGTTTTATATTTTCTCTTTCTTTATTTTTACAATTTTTTATTCATATAATAATGTTTCAACTTTTGATTCTTTTATCAACATTGATATTAATCTGATACCAAAATCTGAATTCAGAAGAAAGGAAAATATTAATTGTTTTTTGAAAATGATATAGAAAAAAGAATTAAATATGATTTAAGGAACAGTAATGATTAAACTAAGCAATACTAAGTATTTAAAATCTAATAAAAAAGTTATTGATATCATTGAAAGTAATAAAAATATTTGAACTAAATAATTATTACTGTAAGAGTAATTTATTTTTATAAAAATTAACTATAATTATATAAACAATAAACTAATTATTGGAACTGTGCAGTGCATGAAACTTAATTAGCATAATACTTTTGTTTTTTAATTTAATTTATATTCTTTTTAATAATTACTGAATGGAACTTTATATTAAAGCTGAAGTGTAAAACCCCATTAAACTGAGGACAAAAAAAATCACGTGCTATTTCCTAAAGCAAATGCACAAGAATTGTTTCATATCTAACAGACCATAACATTCGTCGAGAAGAAACGATTGGGTAGCTGATGTCAGTGAGCTATCGCTCATTTTGTATACTACTATGCGATAACCTCTTTTCAACCATCCACTGTATCTTAAGTATCCTCATCTGTAGCATCATAAATTATCAACCTATTTAAAACTATTTAAATATCGTATATTTAGGAAGACTATGATAATTTATATGCATGTCCACATATGTGGACCTTGGTTTTAAATGAAGTAAAACAGCAGTAATAGTGGTATATTTCAAATTTTTCATAAATTGCCATTGATCCTTTTCTACTGCATTTTATAGGATTAATTTATTTTGGAAATATCTATAAGTTTGTATATATACATTTCTCCTCAAAAGTTTGCACTTATTACATTGCTTTGCATAATGATGAAAAAATTGAACCTGAATCTAATGCTTCTGTTATTTATTTTATTGTTAGATTTTCTTTCATTTTTTAAATCATAATTTGCCATTACTTCTCTATTGATGTATTTTAAATGAACTTTAATTTCTTTCAATCTTATCCTCTTCAGTCCTGGCATTTTTAAAACTGGTTTAAAAATTTGATTTCAAGATCTTTTTCCTTTGTTCGATCTCAATAATTTGTGGAAAAAAATATTTGCTGATCAAACAATTTTAAGTCCGTAATTTTAAGGTACACATATGTGTTCCTCAGGTCTCATATGCACATATATGTTCCTCAAGTAAGTTAAAACATCCTTGACAAAAAAAAAAAAAAAAAAAAAAAAAAAATTATTTTCCAGGTTACTTAATAGCTATATCTTTCTTATTCTAAATGAAAAAAAATTAAATATAAATGAAAAATGAAATATATAGGCCTTATAAATGAAAAAGATACAAAATTTATTATACTAATAATCTATTAAACCTTATTTTGAATGAAATTTCATTTCTTTAAAAATATTATGTAAGTAGATACTGCAATTGAAGCACTTGACTCTTCTCCTAGAGTTACATCCTGGATACTTGCATTTTGATACATACTGTTACAAACCTGCAATTCGGCTTCCCAGCATAGTTTGTTCCATCATCAGAAAGACTGTTTTAAAGTCATCGGTATTGGACGGAGTCCGGGTGTCGCGTCGGAGGTCCCAGAGCTTGGCGACTTTGGTGCCAAAATAGATTATACCCGAAACATCGAGAATTTTCCCGATCCGTCCAGTAGGAACCGAGATACGCCTCGAACGTTCCTGATTGGTTGAGAGGCTTCTAGCCCCTCCTCCTGAGACCTATAAAAGGGTCTGCAGCTGCCAGACAGAGTAGTTTAAGTCAGAGTAGTAGTAGTAGTCGGAATCGACGGTGAAGAACTGGTCTTCCAGGGATTAGCAGAGCAGCGACGGAGACAATCTAGTGCTGAACTAAGCTGTGCGCTACTGTCTGCAGTAGAATCTTATTGTATGCTGCTGTGTATACTATTTTATGCTGCACTTCTCGGCTGAAGATAATCGTCTTCTGTGCTGTATATAGTTGTCGTCTTTGTGCTGTCCTGTGTGTCTTCGTGTAAATAAGCGTCGTTGTTTCTTTTTCTACTGCTGATTGAGCATTCTCCACACCATATAACTTCCACTATCCAAAAGAGCCCGGAAAAATTTCGTAACAATACTTATCGTCCATGTAATGTTGTAGATGGCTTGACATATCTAGTCTTATTTCTTTTTAATTGGGAAGGGACAATTTTTCTTGTTCTTTTGGAGGTATTTTCACCAGATGGACCAAATGGTAGTAATGAAATCTGCAATGGTCTTGTAGTTGCATTTCAATCATTTGATGACCCTTCTACTATTAATTTGCTTTCATTGAAAGATGGTTTTTTACTTGTTTTTGGTTTCCTTTCTTGTTGATGATGAGAATTGCCACATATTTCAACAGGGACCGAATTATATGCATTTGAAATTGAATAAGATCGTAACAGTTTCGGCTTCATTCCTGACAGCTCAGCTTGTCGCTTTGCCACCATATCAAGCAATTGGTAACTACTAAATTTGCAAAATGCGTGAATGCTCGCGTCATTCATTTTTTGTAATTGCTGCATACCTGTAATATGCAAAATAATGGTCGATGCCTCCCATATTATATGCTTTTACAATAGCAGATTATTTTATATCAGCTTTTTGTTTCCATTATTTTGTCTGACTTCTGCTTATTTCAATTGACTCATTACCTATACATGTGGATAATAGTCATGGATTCATTATCTTTCTACTTGACAAGGCACATTTGACTATCGTCTGAGACCCATTCATCCTATTTGTCAGGTTTCATTATTTTCGATACATAAGAAAATCTATTCCTTCCCCTAAAGTCACTTTTTCTTAAAAGTTCAATAACCTCCTTTTGAGTTAAAGCCACTTGACGTGGAATAAAAATTATTATTCGCTCATAAAATTCCGTATATTCTCTACATGATGTCGTTTTGAAATATCATTTACTGACTACAAGACAGCTATAAAATTAAATTTCTTACTAAAGTTACAAAATGAAAATTTTTATATTTTATTACATTACATAACATAAGAATTATTTATTATAGAAAAGATATACAATATATTCAAGGACAAGGAATGACAATTTGAAAACAAGCTCTCAAAAGACAATGGATCGCAAGCAGTCAGGAAACGGACGCGAAAACGCCCGAGGTACGCATATGTGTACCATCGTTAAATTTGTATTTCCACCGATTCTATTATATAATTTGGTAATGACTTTAACCAGACACTTAGTATTTTATAAAGAAAAATATACAAGCGTTTATTTTAATAATAAATATTAAAAAATGTACTTATATTTGTTGTGTTTTCTGTTCAACGCCATTTTCTTTATGTCTTTAATTAATGGCGATGGATAAGAAAAAAATATCGAACTGTAGTGCTATATATTGATGCAAAATGGAAGCTACATTCATAAATGTTGAAATGCATGCATTATTTCGTCAACATTTACCGGATAAGAAAAATGAAAAAAAATTGCAGGTACACATATCTGTACCTCAGGACTGAAGATGTTAAATATTTCTATGTTTAACAAGAATTTTCTTCTTTTATATTAAAAAATGAAACTTTTTTCATTGCACTTATTACATTATTTTACATGATCTGATTCTATTACATGAACAGCAATCGAACAAAATATAGGATCAGCACAAGAAAAGTTGAAAATTAAATAAAATCATTCAGAATGGTAAATGGGACAAGCTTGTCCTGATTTTTAAAATCCTTGCCTTTTAAAATTAAAGGACAATAATTCTGTCATTTTATTTTCTTCATGGATGTGAGCCTTTGCTTAGCTGCAATTGGTAGTCTAAAAAGGAAAAGAGAAAGATCAGTATACCATGGTCTGCCATTCTGCACTCGTACAATGAATGTATGGGAGGGGGTGTACTTCCATATATGACCAATATTTGGCATATTACAAATGCATTATGGGAGCTTTAAAAAATCGATATTACATATGTTTTGCAATTTTAAATAATTTTGCAATTTCTCAATTCAGTGTATAGGATTTCAAAAAATATTAAAAACTGTATATGTCACCATTGGAACATTGCATTACAATTACCTTTGGTAGCTCTTCTAATTTACAAAGGAAACAAATCAAGCAAGCAGAAGAGGAAATTTTTGTGCATGAGAAATGTTGAAAATGTGCAAGTAAAGCACAGAGCTTTTCTGAATTAATCAAGAAGTATGCTGGATGGAGCTGGGCATTTGACAAAATTTACAGATAACAAAAATGCTTCCAAATGCCAAGAATTAATTTTGTTTTGTGAATCCTTACTAATAATATTTAAAATGATTATTATTGTATTAAATATAATAGTTTTTATTTTTAAGTCATTTCAAGCCAATTTCAAGTATTTTAATCATATAGTATTTTTTCTGTGTGTTACTCCATTGAGAACTGAGGCTAAACATTTGGCCCCCTAAAATATCTTCTTTAAAAAATTGTATGATCTCTGATGTCATGATGTGTATGTAAAAGCCATGAAATGGTGCATTGTATTGTAACTACGGGTTTGAAGAGGTTTCAGTCACTGATAATAATACTCTAGAATGTAAAAAAAAGACATAAATAGTGTTAATAATAAAATCTAAGGGGAAATTGATTGTATCCTTCCTACAGTATTATAAGAACAATTAAAAGATTGCCAAGGATGGTTTTATTATACACTACCAAACATTACTGGAATAAATAACCAAATTATATTTACTCTCATTATAAAAACTGGATAAATCTTCATTGTTGCCTAACTCATTTTTAATAGAACACTGATAAACATGTCTAATACAGAATAGGGACTAGCCATTTTTTTTAAGTTTCAAGATGTGTAAGAGATTGTTCTTTTTAGAATATACACAGCAAAAAGCATACATAAAAGCATATTGTCCTTATCAAAAATATCAGCAACAAAATTCTGCTGTAATGCTTATTAATATTTTGAATGTAATAATATGAAATTCAAATTAATTTGAATTCAAAATATTTATGGGCATGAAAATTTGGAACAAGAATTTTTATATTTAATTGATTTTTTTATGATCTAATTTCATCGTTTAATGTTCAATATCTGTAGTTAATCTTATTTTATAAGTACATGAGAGGATTATTTTAATGGTATGTAATAGATTGGGATTTTTAATAATTTCATAATTAAATTTGCCTCCGTTCTCTTGTTTCTGGCTTATTTATTTAATAATTTTTGTAAGTATAACTGAAATATAAACAATATACATAGAATATTGTAGGTTTGAAATTATTGAAATTAAGATAATGTAGTTAAAAAATGAGTTTGCAGTCTGAAAGATCTTTGCATTTAACATGAGGCATAAAATAATTGTGCATAGTAGATAATCTGTGCATCTGTGCAAGTATTTTCAAAAGTACCTTCTTTTTTTCATAATAGCAGATTAATTGTTCTTTGTTACCGTGAATGTGAAACAGCAGAAATTACTTTTTGAATTTATAGGACCATTGCTTTTTCTGTATCTATGAAGAGAAGAATATCGCATTCCTTTGAAATTTTAAGGTTTAAAAATGATATCGTAAGATTCTACTGGATTTCATCATGGGATCAAAATAAATTAAATTATGCACAAACACAATGAAAAAAGTTGCGGTTATTGCATTTCTATCTATATCACTGTACCTATGGATGAACTGCTTATGTTTATAATAAACAATTTTTTCTCAATGCTTTTTAACTTGCATTATTTTTCAGACTTCTAAGTTGTGAGAAAGGAGCATAATGTGAAATAGGAAAATATAGTAAAACTGATATTGTAGTAAAACATAAATTTTCAATAAACCACGTCTCTTGTTAGTTAAAAAAAAAGTACAAATTCAAAAGTACAAATAGGAACTAACAATATCTGATAATTCAACTTCAGATAGTAAAGACAATACAAACAAAAACTATAGTAAAATATATGATTCTACTGACAGTTTTGATTATTTGATTTCAAATGAAATTTGCAACAAAATTCCACTTGTTTCAAATATCCATAAGAAAGGTGAAAGAGGAGAGAAAGACGAAATTTTGTATTAGAATATGACATTTTATAATTCAATTCCTCAAAAGTTCTTCCTGAAATATTTTTACTGTTGCAAAATATAAATTTTTTGGCATTTTAAATATGAACATTTTACTACTTATGATGAATGCTTCAATTTTTAATCTTTATCTGTTATTTATTTTTACAGCCATCCTTTTATATCTGATTTTAAATTGGTTCTTGCTAACTGTTTGTTAGTATTTTATAACATTTCCCATAAATTTATAATATTCAAAATTTCTTGTAAAAAGTAATTCCACTTCTTTATTTTCAATTCAAATATGATTTGGTCTCTTACATTATGTTTAGTGCAGATGGTCAAATGTATATTTTGTACTACTAAATCATTTAGGAAATGAAAAGCGTATTTCTTTAATTGCAGCAATTGTAGAAAGAATATGAATCATTTTGAAACAGAAAAGAAAAAAAGCACATAAAATTTTATAAAGCACCCTTTCTCCAATTTAATCTTTTATTAGTGTTACAAATCTGTAGTTTTGCTTCCCATCACGAATAGTGTCATCATAAGAAAGACCATTTTACCGTCATCTGTACTGGAGGCTGTCGGATGCCAAACCAATCATCCCAGCTTGGCGACAAAAGAGATCGTGCTCGAAACTTTGGGAATTTTGTCGATCCGTCCATTAGGAACCGAGATACGCTTGACTGGTCTAGAAGCTTCTAGCCCCGCCTCCCGGGAACTATAAAAGGCCGGACTCTCACGCTGTGGATGGTGTCGACAACCCAGAAATATAACCATAGTACAATAGCCCAAAACTGTTCAAAGTTCTCATGTACCAGACAAGCCCACCTGAAATAGATATAATACCATTGGCCAATTACGAACAATAGATTAAACCTGGCCTGAATTACCCTCAACCTGCTACCACACACTCTCCCTGGTTTTTGCACTAGGCACTAAACTCACGCCCAGCTACCTGAACGCTGCAAGCCGATTGGCCAAGAGCTTCCACCCTCTCTACCTCCCATGACCACCTCTTCGAGACCAGACGATGCAGAGGACCAGAGTCCAGAACATCCCAGTCCAGGGCACATTCACAGCCAAGATAGCAAGCTGCAAGGAAGGAGATAGCCTGGCTACGCCAGGCGGGTGCTCCAAAACCGCCAAAATCCCGCTGTGGATGGTGTCGATGAGAATCGTCGTCGTGAATTGTAGTCGGAGTCGCCGACAAGTAACGAGTCTTCGAGAGGATAGCGAAGAAACAGCGGAGTGCCAACGTTGCGTGAAACGAGTGCTGAACTGCTGTGTGCCGAATTCTGTTGTGTACTGTGGAAGCAGCGTCGTATCTTTTGTGTAGTAGCCAGTTGTAAGAAGTAGTGAGCCAGCAGTTAAAGCGAGAAGAGACAGTGGGAAGTTCAGCCGTTGGAGAGACCGTAGAGCGAAGCTTCGAGGATCCCCTCTCCTGCTGGATTCTGTCTGGACGCTTCGTGCGCTGTGGGCAATTACTACTTGTGGGCTACTGCCTGCTGTAGCATGCTGTCCTGTGTTCGTCTCGGCTGTAAATTGTCGTCTGTGTATTCGTCGTCTTTGTGTACCCGTGTCTTCGTGTAAATAAACATCGTTGCTTTCTACTGAGGCCTGCTGTTTGTGTTCTCACACCACACACCCACTATCAAAAGAACCCGGCGGTGAGGAAAACCCGTAAAAATAGTTTATTACTGCTCAATTTCATTTCCACTACAGTTTTTGTTTAAACATTGCATCAACAAGTATTCAAAAAGTCCATAGTATTCAGAGTGGTCTGGGGACATAAAGATTGCTATTTCTGTTTATAAGTTTTTATGCCTCATATATAATATTTTTTTAAATTTCAACTCTTATTTCAAAAAAGATTAATTTAGTTAGGGCCATTTTTGCTGCATGTTCTTTAACTATGATGTGACATATTTCATAATAATATGTGCTGTAATTATTCATATAATGATTCATTTTAGCTGTGGATAATGTGTGGAACATATTGAAAGGTGCTGCAGTAAATAAGAACTTAATTGTTTTAGGTTTTTTTTCTCTTCTTTGTCAATATAGTTCTAAAGTATAGAGATAGAGAAATATATTATAATATATTCTAAGTTGCCGATAGTATATGTGTGCCGATAACATTTATTATTAATGCAGAATCTCTATATGAAATCACAGCCTTTCTTCTGTAATTATCATTTGTACAAATTTATGTCAGCTTCTGTGTCTATGATTAAAATACTTTCTTTCGATGACTCGCAAAATGTATAAAATAACTATGCTATCTCTATCTGCAAGAACTTTTGTGAAAAAAAAAATAGAATAAGAATGTTTTGGAAGTTTAAAAAGGTTATTATTTGAATCTACTGAAATTGTTGTAAAGAGTGTACGTTCTTGCAAAGTAGGAAGTATAGTGTTATTGAAGCAGTTATTGCAATGAATTTTTTTTTGTAGACTTCATCATTGAAAATGTTATGTTAAATTTATTAAAAGTTCTGTTTTAAATATAAGTAACATTGCTTCAAAAATAACATTAGAAAGAAATAAAATATTCAATAAGAATATTTTATTTTCAAAAAAATATTTGATTAAGTGTATAGAAAATAAAACTGAACATTTTTTTAGATGCATGCTATTAAAATATTTTGTAGTTAGAAATGCATTTTCAATATACTTTTGCTTGTAAATAATGTGATTCTTTATTTTCCTGAGAGGTAAAATTTCCTACTATAAATATTGTTATTAAACATTCCTTCTATGGTAGCAAATAAAATTATATAAAAAAGCACTAAATACAGTAGTTTTGTACTAAAAATTTGACATAAAATTGTGCATTTCACCACCTGGTATAGGCGAATGTGATGCTATCCTGCTTACGAAAAAATATTCAATATTTATATTCTTATTCTGAAAAAATGTTAATGCCTTTAGTTTTTGCTTACTTTATTAATTTTATCTTTGCTGCAGAGGTTGTCTATATTGGGACTGTTGCATCTCATCACTTTGCTGTTGGCAAACTTATGTTGGAAAATGGCAAACATGTGTTAATGGAAAAACCTTTCACTTTAAATTTGAAACAGACAAAAATGTTGATAGAAATTGCTAGAAGAGAAAATCGTTTTCTCATGGAGGTAATATTTCTGTTGTATCTTTTATTTCATAAAGTAATAAATGTTTTCTATAGATTTATTTTGGTAAATAATTTGTGTTTCTTAATTGCTTGATCTGAACTGTTCCCTATTTTGCATTAAATGACTCTAAGGGAATCGGAACAGTGGAATATATAACCAACAAACGAAGTTGCTATTATTTTGTTAGAATTTCGCCTCTTGGATAATAATTCTCAAGTTAGCAGTAGAACAGAATAAAACAATAAATCACAATCAAGGTGCATTTCTAATAGCAATTTATTAAATGATTTCATCTCAAACATATGTTAACTGAAATTAGAAAGCAATGTTTAAAATACTGCAAACGTTTCCACAAATTTGTCGATAATTTATGTGAATAACCATTTCTGAAAATAGCTATTCAAAATTGAAATTCTTAAAAATATCCAATTAACCATGTCTTGTGAAAGATATACTTGCCTGAGTATAATTTTAGTTGAAAGCAATATTGCAGGGTTTTTTGTTTTTTTTTCTTTTTTTCCCCAATCAATGCATTAATTGAAACATTCATAAGAACAAAAGTATATGAAATCAGTTTCTCATATTAAATATTAAATTGCATTTTCTAAAAGTAAAGAAGCAATATTGTATACTCTCTCAAAATTTTTTAAATTGTTTAAATGTACACTGCAAATTATTTACTGGTACATGCCTTATTTTTCAACATGGTTCCCTTCGTAGTTAAAACATTTTGTTAAGTTTGGGTATAAACTTTTATACTTTACAGTCATAGAACTTTTCTGCCTGTTGTCAGAACCACATTTCAACTTCAATCTTGATCTCGTCATCGTCTTAAAAGTTTTACCTGCAAGATATCTTTTCAGGTGAAGGAATAAATGGAAATCACTGGGCTGTATGACGGATGATTTAAAATCTACCATTTGAAACTTTTGACTAGTGCTTGGGTTGTAGCACTATTTGAGGCTGAGCATTGTCATGCAGCAAAAAAAAAAGAAAAAAAAAAAAACCTCCTGCTTTTGTTTTGATTTGTCAAACAATGCGCAATGTCATTAACTGCAGTGCTGAGAGGTATGAAGTCAAATGAAGAATGCATTATCTGTCCCAAAAAGCAGAGGCCATAATTTTTTTCTTTTTTGCTGGTATTGAAGTTCTTAATTTCTTGGCTCTTCAGGAATTTGTAGGGTGCCATTACATTGACTGTTGTTGGGTTTGAGTTTGTGGTGATAAACCCATGTTTCATCACCAATAGCATTGTAGTTGAAAAAAACTCATTTATATGCTTCTGCATTGTGTATGAGAAAACCAAGTACATAACCCATCCTTTCCTTTTTGTGTTCTTCCATTAACATTTTCGGAATCTAGCAGGCACAAACAATCTAAGGAAACAGTTACGGCTTCACAAAATGCTGTCATTGACACTTCCAGTGTGATTTTAGGCAAATCTTTTAATGTAAAATGCCTGTTTGCATGAATTGCTTCCTCTGTTCTTTAAATCATGGCATCAATGATCACAAAATGGTCTACCTATTCTGATCTCATGATGAACATCAGTCTTATTTTCAAAGAAAGAACAATACCATTTTGTTACATTTTGTCAATTCATTATATTTCTGTAGACAAAGAATTTCAGTATGAATATCTGCTGGATGTGCACATTTTGCATAGAAAAAATGTATAATGGAATACTAGGTTGAGGTAAAAATGTTTATAGTTTATTAGCCTATATGCAGAAAAGTTGTCTCTTAAAAGTGTAATCATGTCTCTGAAATTTGAACTTCCTACGGCCATATGCTTTTGATATTCTTGGCTGCTGATTTGCCTTAGAAATTTCTATAAAATTGTAAGATTTATGAAGTTTTAATGCAGCTCTTCACTAATTTTTTCTCTGCGAGAACACCCCAGAACTTGCCATGTGGAGGTAGCTACATAGCGAGTTCCACTACTCTCCCATCCTTTGTCATTAAATATTTTTTGATTGTTTTCTAAAATTTTGCAATATTGACTTTTAGTTTCAAATTTGTATAGTGCAATTCTGGATATCTATCTTCTATTTTATCAATCGGTCTCAAGCACCTTGCTACATACAGCTACTGATGCATCTGTCACTAGTTTAGTAAAGCACTTTACTGCTTATGAAGGGCATGGACGTTTCAAAATATGAATTTTCACAGGAACATTCAAAATTATCAAGTTTAGTTCATTATCAAATGTAGGTGTCATAACTGGTGGCTCGGTAAATATTACTATCAATTAAATCCATATAATTGTCTGCATTGAAATTTATTTTAGGAATCTTGAATCCTCTAACATTGTTATCAAGTTTTCTTTCTACAGTTTAAAACTCTTCAGCAATCCAACTCTCTTGCATGTGTTTTGGCCAATACTGATAATAAAATGTTTTCTAGATGACCATAATATTTATCTATCTTGATATTAAATCTAATCTACTATTTGATCTACTATGTTATTTAGCTTTAGCAGAAATCCATATTTCTTTATTATAAGTGTTGACTGTTGCTGACAGGATAATTTAGATTTAATATCAAGCCATGCGCATATGTATAATCTAATAAAATATATTGTTAAAACTTTCAAGTTCTTCTATGAGTATTCTGTTGAAATATATAAGCATAAAATTCGATTTACTTTCTTTATCTGTCTGGAATGACTCATTTTTCTGAGAAACCGTTCACATTTCATTAAGATACCTTTGATCCATACTATGTTCATCAAGAGCAAATTCAGGTAGAGTTTCTTCTACTTTTTCAAAGTTTATTACAGCTATCTTTTCCCATGATTATAGTCCCCCCCCCTATTTCTCTATAACATCATTTTGGTTTAGTAGGTTTTCTATCCAAAGTTGCAGTAGATAAGGGTAATGGTAATAATGTATTTGAATATAATAAACAAATAAACCATTGTAAAGGATGTCCAATAGAACATTCAATTTGTCATACAACTTCATTTTTAGAATCTGTATTGACCACTGTTCCATCACAAATAGCTTGTAAATTAGAAATATCAACATTTTTTCTTTAAAAAGTTAATATACTTATTTTAATATTACAAGAACTACCAGATATGGGAGTGACATGACTAACATATTTTGACCTAGGTTCTGAAAGTAAAACAACATGCTTTTCTGTTATCTTCTCTCTATTTGTCCCTTTTCCTTCCTTAATTTCAATTAAAGTCTTTTCTTTTTGATTGTCATAGTATAGTACTTATACTTCTGAAGAATGTTTCTCCTCATTTTTCTTTTTCAAGTCAATGCAATTTTTATTTTTTCCCTTCTGATTTTGCTACAATCAACTGCTTTAGAAAAATATCCATTGATAATTATTCCTATATCTTTTAAAGCTGCATTTATAAAAATTGGTACTGATCTATCGAAACACTAGTTTGGTCACAAGCCTATGCTTCATTTGGAAGTTAAGTTCTCATTTGCAAAGCTGAAAGGAGATCTTGACTTACAATTGAGTTTTTCGTTTCAAATTGTTTATTTTCAAAAATTTCATTTTCATTTCAAGGAAGAAATTCATAAGAAGAAGGAAAAAGTCTATTACCTGTATTTTCTGCAATACCTTCAGTTGACCATTTTTATTTCTTTCTACTGCTTTTTCTTTCCATTTCAATCTCTTTTCCATCATATTACTTACTGTAATATCGACATTTCGAATTACTATTCTGTGAAATGTTCTTTGATTGGTTAAAAAACTCTTTCAGCTGTAGGTACTTTAATTTTGGAATTACAGTGTAGAAAGTCTTTGTATTTACATAATGAAATATCAAACAAATTTTCCTCAGCTAATCTTCTAAAAGACACAACATTTTTTGAAAAATTTAGTTACATATTCTCTTTATAAAGGTTTCTTAATATTAAGATATGTTTTATGGTATTCTCTTGCCTTATTTTTAATTATTTTTCCAATACAATAAGAAATGTACTTTTTTCCCATTAGCATTTAAGAATCTTTTATTAGATGGGAACACACATTCTGAAAGCAGGAGATTCCTGTTTATTTTCTTTTCAAAATTCTTGTCAAGTATTACATATATAAGTATTGTCTTATAATTTCCCTGAACATGAGTAGAATATTATCTTTAAAGATTTCAGACATACTAAACCATGTATAAATTTCTTGTGATCGAATCTGGGGCATTTTGAAATGCCTTAAATAACATTTGGTAGCTAGAAATACACTGAATATGGAGAAATATATATATATATATATATATATATATATATATATATATATGGCAGACAAATAGAACAAACTAAATAGAACACACTAACAGTAGAAAGACTACCAATTTGAATAAAGATGCAGTTGACAGCAGAGAGTGCAGGGAAAACATTAGTCAGAATCAGAAGGGCACTTTTGAAAGCCATCCCACGATTACCAAAATCATTTAACTATTCATTGTGTATTTATTTCTTCTAAAGTATAATTTCAATTATATGTAGTTTCAAATGAAAGATATTATATTTTATTATTTTGTTTTTGTCTGTTCAGGGAGAAATTAGGCTAAATAAAATTTCAAATTATTTTGGCAGTCAAACATATTATTTAATTTAGCTGAAATTTTGTATCATACATAGGCTTTGCAAGAGAAAACTTTTAAACATATGGGTTTTATATACATATTTCATATTTTCATTTTTTCCATGCCACCCTATGGAATACACTATACATTTGGCAGAATCCTGAATTGACTCAGACATTCTAAAGACATGCTGCTCAAACAAGACTCACCATAAAAATAATGAATGACCTTAAGGGAAAAGTGAAACATTCAAAGTTACAGACGGGCTTACAAAAACTTTTCTTTTGTTATTATTGGTGAGGTATCTTTATGCCCCAAAAACGTTTCTTATTAAATTTACTAATTAATTTTTAATGTTAAAAAAAGTGGAGATTGTCGAAAAGATTCTTTTTATGTTTTTATATGGTTAATATAGTATTTTAATATAGAAATGTATCAATTTTTATATCAAAAGTTTGTATATATTTAGTTATGCAATATGAATACATAAGTATGCTTTGATTTTGGGTGCTTAAAATTTTCTTTGCCTACAGATACTTGGTACTCATCTAAAAGAAAAAGGAAAGGGGATGGGAGGAATCTGAATCAAAATAATATTATAAAATAGCTTTTAAACCCATAAGTTATCCTTTCAGGTTGCATATATTGAAAACTGAGACAACATTATTATTACTATTTTTAAAATGTACTGTCACTTTATGAAAGTGATGGCAGGTCAACACAGAAATTAGTATGCTGAAAAAGATATGTTTTAATGATATTAAATTACAAGAATAGAATGTCTATGCATAAGTTCAAGAATGGAAGGCCTATACATGAATTTATTTCTTAATTTTTCTAAGATAGGAAAAAATTCTTTGCACAAGAAATTGATTTATGAAAAAAGAAATGAAGAATTTAATAATTCATAGTAACTGGGAAATATTAAGAAAGGGAAACTCTTTTTATCATAAGCACTAAAACAAAATGATCAAGAAATTTAGGACAAGGGGAAAGAGAGAGAGAAATAAAGAAACTCAAAGAATAAAAATTTTTTTTTTTTGGTTCTATAAAGTATTGAAGTCGCAAAAAAGAAAAAAAAAGTTCAAAGAAACACACACACATGTACGTTATTTCTTCAATATAATGTTTTAGCATTAACTATTTTTAGATTTAAAGAGAAACTGGAGCTGTTCTTTTGACTTCTGTTGTTATCGAACAACAGTAAACATTGTCATCTGATTTGCTCCTTTCTTAAATAGATTTTGTATTTCTGCAAAATTGCTATAAATTTAAATAGGTGTAAGATAAGATAGGTGTAAGATTTTTTTAACATTTTGATTTATCTATTGTATGTTAACAGAATCGGCACACTTAGTCTGTTGAGAACTAAATTTCTTACATCTGTGTGATTTAATAAGGAAATAAGAAATGGGGTTTTAAATATAAATAATATCATTTTATGTAAAAGTGGGCGAATAATAAGTTTTATAATTTGGAAACTGTAATTTTCCATTAACTTGAAAGCAACTCTTGTCAAGCATAAGGGGCCGCGGTGGCCTGGTGATAAGGTCTCGGCTTCGGAACCGGAGGGTTTCTGGTTCGAGACTCGATTCCACCGAAGAACCGTCGTGTAAGGGGGTCTGTTGCACGTTAAATCCGTCTTGACCAAACGTCCTCCCGCTGGTGTGGTGTGGTGTGGAGAGGGGGGGTGCCAGCTCAGGTGTCGTCCTCGTCATCTGACCGCGGTTCAAAATTACGAGGTCCGTCCCAAAATAGCCCTAGTGTTGCTTCAAACGGGACGTTAATATAACTAAACTAAACTAAACTAAACTTGTCAAGCATAAATGTTGGCATGAAATATGACCCTTTTCTTAGCATGACAGTCAACCAATTAGTACACTTGACAAAAAACTGGAAGTTCCATGCTATAAAGTTCTTGTTTGATATTTATTTTGGCTGTTGTCACAAATCTCAATGCTCTGGAAGTAAGTTATTTCCTAAATTTTATAGGAAGAATGATTTACTCATTTTTTTTTCATTTATATTGATGAAAATTTCATCAGCTGAATTAGGTTTTATTTTTATTATTATTATATTGATAAAAACAATATGATGCTCATTTTAATGTTCATGAATTTTGTGTTATATCCCAAGCATATTATTTGGAAATTATTAAAATAATTAAATCGAGTCTTTCAGTTTTACATATTATTATTTTAATAATAATCTCCTTTTGTAGTTATACAATAATTGCTGTCTGGAAGTGAAATTTATTTTTAAATAATAAAGAGAAGGGGGCAGAGAAGGGTACTTGTAAAAAAATTGCTTTTACAGATTTCTGATTAACTTTTATTACATAATGAAAAATGCATTATTGTTTAAAATTTAAGGATGCAAAGTTCTAGTGTTTAATGATCCCAAATTAATGCCTTTTTATTATATTGATAACCTAAGATTTGAAAGGTTGCTAAAACAATGCAATTGATTAGCTACAGAGTCTTCAGAATTCCATTTCCATAAATGAATTATTTTTTATGAGATGAATTTTACTTGAATTATTTATTTTTGCCATTTTGGTAATTGATTGCTTTTCTTTTTAAAAAGTATTAGTATAATAATGTTTTTGAATCTAGTGTAAAACAAATATAGTAATAATTTGAAAATTTTAGTTTAACATGCTGGCTATCATGGCTGATGCATCAGACCACTATCTAACAAGATGCTTACTTTTTTCTCTCTATTAATTGAGAAAATAAGTGAAATATCTAATTAGATAGTATGTATGAATCACAGGCAATTCACGTGCTGAGCAACTTGTTAAAACAAGGAGATATAAAATAAACATAGGCTTGTTCTACTTGCATCAAATTCTACACTGACTGAGAGCTTTTGCTATCATGCGAATGCGAGTGACACAACAGTGAGCATGTTAAAATGATTGGGTAAATTTATTACAAATATTGTCTTCTGTTGAAAGCTAAGAATGTAGATTCTGTTCATATTTTCAGGCTCTTTGGCAATATCATAACGAATGTTTATTTGATCTTATTTCATCAAATTTTTTATGGAATGTAGTTATAAAGCTCTTTAACATATTAAGTGATATATCCAAAATGTTGGAAGATTATATTCGCATTCTTCTATTTTTTTATCAGCATATTTCAAACCAATTAATTAATGTTGTTGTACCACTTTATTAGTGAGAAAAGATGGATGTGTGCATGTTTGACTTACAGCTAGCAAATTTGACACATATATTACTATCTTGGAAGGTAATATTGTGCACCTTGGAATGATTTTTAAAAATTTACATTAGAATTTTAGTTAAATAAGAGTTAAGTGAAATTAAAGATTTTTCAATGAAAAGTTATTACACAAAGGTAAATTTTACACTATTTCAAAATTTAAGAAATTGTCTTTTTAGTGATCCCAATAAAATGTCTTGCAATTTTTTTCTAAATTTTGGCAAATATTTAAAAATATTTTTGCCTATATTCCAAGAATAGATTAATTACTACATTGTTACTTAGAAATTCAAACTATTTTCATTGTTTCATCAAATATTTAATACTGAGATTTTCTTAATATGTGGATGCTTAATATGATTATGTACAGTATACATTCCGAAATTTCTTTTCAATTTCAAAAATCTTTTCAATTTTGCACGAACAGGAAAAGAGGAACTGCATGATTTCAGTTTGGAAGTTTTGGAGCATACAGCATACTTCACCTTATTTGACACGCTTAAATTGTCATCTGCTTCAAAACCATGAAAAATATCCTTTTGCAGTCAGAAGTTTCACCCTGGCAGCTCTCACATGAGCCATTACATTTTTTATTCTGGTGTTCAAAATTATGTGCATTACTTATTGATACTCCCTTGTACATTTTATATTTAAATGCTAATTTTATGTTTAAAAAAATATGATACATTTTAAATTCATAATGATGGATGGAATTGTAATTTACTGTAGAATATCAAAAATGTCATTTTTTTTTTAAAATTCAAAATGAAATTGAAATTATGTCTAATAAATAATCCATTCGTGTGATACTTATAAGAGCATTCTGGGTGGTGTGAAGGATTCCTGCATTATTTATACTGACAGGAAGTTTCCCTTGTAACTGTATTCTTGTAAATGCATCTACATGAATAAATGCATTTGAATTTAATGGATCTTTTAATAGGTTTTCTTTTCTTTAGAGTAACAGAATTTTCATTCTTCTAATCATCTTATACTACCCATATCTATTACAGTGTTTATTTTACAATATGTTTTTCCTTTTTTTAAAATATATTGTAATCAATGTTTGTGCTTAATGTTTGCAAGATTTTTTTTTAAAGTGTCCTAGTACTAGTACCTCTAATAATAAAGAACATGCAATAATGATCTGTAATAGTTGGGGTATAATTTGACCATTTTCAGTACACTGAAAATGTTTATTTTTAATCATATTCAATGTTATAGTAGTAGTATGAGCATAATTCATTGTGTATGGTGCAACATTTTAAAAAAAATGTGACAAGCCAAACACTTTATTTTATTATTAGGGTACCAATTTAGAGGTTTGGGGCAATATCTTTGGATGTATGTGCAGTACCTTTGTTATGGTCTTTACAGAATACTTAAAAATTTGCATGATAATCAAAAATATTCTTTTATAATTAAATACATTCCTTAAAAAATGAAAATTTTTCCAAAGTATTTAAAAAAATGATTTTTCGACAATATGAAAATGGTAATATTATGATTAGTTAAAGATTAGACATATTTTTATGTAGAGTTGCCACCCACCGAGAGAACAGTGAATTTCAAAATAGTCTTTAAAAAGCCGGGAAATTGCAGGGGGATTGCTTATCGTTAATTTTCACGAGGGAAAAAAAATCAACTTTCCTCTTCTTTCAACAGGGTTGTCATGCACGGGGAGAAAACAGGGAATTTTAAAATCGTCTAAAAAACTGGGAAATTTCAAAATGTTCATAAAAACAAGGAAAATATAGGGTATTTTAAGTTTTTTGAGCTATTTTTTCCCAAAAAAGACTGATCTCTAAAGACTGCTAGAATAAAAGTTCGTAGGCAAGGCTTTCGAAAACAAAATATCATTCGCGATTCTGTAATGCGGAAACTCACTATTTTTCTACTCTCTCCCCTTTTTTCTGTATAGATAAGTCCAGTTTCAATTTGCGATATAGTTATTCTTTTCCATAAGATTCCCGAATTGCAGCGAATGAGCATGCGTAAGACTTCTGTAGTTGCGTGAAAGAATAGAATGCATCGTGACCACTTTGTCACAAAGCGGAACTCCGAAACATCACAAAGTTGCCACGTTGCCAGAATACATTTCTCTGGTGGGAATAACAACATTCAATCTGTGGAAGCATTGCAGTGGTGTTTAGATGAGTTTAATGAATGGGTTGTTTATTATTTGAGAAATTGTGAGTTTATTCAAAGTATATTAGAGATTTTTTTTTAACAGTGAGGTGCTTAAAATCCATATTTAACACAAATCAGGTGTATAAAATAATCGTGATTTGGCTGAATGGGTTCGAGAAGTTCCACAAAATTCATTTGTTGCTTACTGCTCGTTTTATAAGAAGATAATAAGCCTAAGTAATATGGGAAAGCAGACATTTACTTGTTATGCTAAAAGAGGAAAGCATATAAAATTGTTGGCCAGTTCAAAAGTAATTGATAATGGACTTTGTATCTAAAAAGGAATACAGAAGATGGGATGTTGAGTCTAAAAACGTTAAATTTTACGTCCGGAAATTAGCCTCTTTTGAACTTTCTATTTCAAGAACAATCTTTTAAAGCTGACTTGTTGCGTCACATTCGACCTTTAATGCATTGAGTGATATATTGGAAATATTTTCAAATATGTTCATTGGAAGTAAGATAATTAGAAAATGTACGTTAGGCCTGTTGCTTTTGGTTATAAGCGAGGATCGAACTCGCAACCTTATGGTTCGTAGCCGCGTAACATGACCACAAGACAAAAGAAATTTCTCATGTCTCGTAGCTGTTATCTGGCTTATAAAGTGTCACCACAGGCCGTTCTAAAATATCATACCTTATTTGTTACGGATATTATCAAGCCTTCATCTATAGATTTTATCTTGTTAAATTCTAGATAATAAATAATGATAAATTGTTTTTTATATATAAGTTCAAACCTTCTTTTAATATGCTGTTATTTCGCATAATATTTAATTGTTGCTACCCTCCATTTTTTTCCCCACTACTTAAAACCATATTCCATTATAACTAGCACATAAGTGCCATTCGCGCATTTCCTTGTATCTTGACTGTATGTACAGGAAAAACGTGGATTTCCCCCCCCCCCCCAGATTCGTGTAGCAACTCTGTTATGCATATGTTAACAGATGGAAGAATTCTTTTAGATTATAAAATTTCAGTTATATAATTTTTACTCTCTTTGTTTCCAGAATTTGTCATTAATGCTTATAATTATATTCTAATATCACTGACATCTTAAAATTCATTCTTATTTTCTTTTTAGTTACTAATCATCGTCTTGTGACCAGCTGATTCAGCAGGATTAATGCTCAAATTTTCAATTAAATATTTTATGTAACTTGGTTTCTTAATAGCTTCTTATATTTTTGAGCTTCAATGCTTGATAGTCATATAACTCATACTATTATAGAAATCTTAAGCCATTTTGTTTGTTCATTGTACTATGTGTCACTCTCTAATTTTCTCTCAGCTCCCAAATGTTTTAACCTTTAAATTAAATTAGAAATGCTTAAACTTCAGTTAATATAAAAAGGTCTTTTGCCGAAACCAAGTATGTTCTTTTAAAAAAAATGTAAATACAGAAAACAGAATCATGCGACTTTGAAGTCTGTCTTTTATTCAGAAGACGCATAAGACTTCAATGTCAATGTTCACTAATGAATAATTTATGCTATATCTTAAAAAATTATTCAATAAAAATTTCTCTAATTCATCATAAAATTCAGTTTTTAATTTTTATTTCAAAGGATTTAAATTATGTAAATAATAATATTTTATCTTGTTCAAGTTAATAAATCTACTTCAAAAAATTCTAAATAATATTCAGTTCTTTGTTCCTAAGGAATCATATTCTGTGAAATATTCTTCCCATTTTAAATAAATGAAAAAAAAAAATTCTATGTTTTGCTATCAAATTTGAACTAATTATGTAATTTTTATTATTACAATTTTAGAACAATCAACATTTTCGAAATTTTAGGCATTTCAGCCGTAGGTAAATTCTGGCTGTTGAATGACATATCTTCTTTGAAATGGCCGACGTAGTGGTCTAAAATTGCTTATTTTTATATTTCAAATTTTTATAACTCACCTAATCTTAGTCAGAATAGAGGTGATCTTTCTTTTTATTTAAAATTATATACCTTCGGCTATCATCTGGTTCGCTGGAAATATTGATTATATTTAATTTTCTTTCAATTGTGTAGATATTAATTCATGTCCATGATTCCATCAAATTATCAAAGTTGCATCATTATTTTTTTTACATATGCTCTATTTATTATAGTACATGAATCTTTCTAATGGAAATCTGGCTTATGATATTATGAACAACTAGTTCATCTGCTTTCTAAATTTCTTGATAATGTAATTTCATTTTTTATATGAGTCATAAATCTATTAAATATTAAATAGAAACCTTGTTCTTCAGCTTTCAACAATGCGAGAAAGCAAGTGGTCAAATAGTTGACGAAACAATGAAGACAGTTTGAACTTCAGGCAGCATTGTAATTCATTGTTGTAAATTAGGCATATATATATATATATATATATATATTAAAAATTGTCAAAATTCAATAAGGATTTACACAAGTATTATTTAATTGTTGTGAATGAAAAGCTTATTTTTAGAACTTTAAGATGATGTAACAGTCAATAATTGTGCTGTAATATTTTCTGAAGTTATCGCAAAAAAAAAAGAAAAAAAAAAAAGAAAAATTTCCACTAAATTTTCAATTAATTAAAATTTCAAAAAAAAATCACTCCGAGTTGCACATTCCTGACTTCCACAGTATACATGTGTCAAATTTGGTGACTGTAAGTCAAATGGTCTGGCTTCTAGAGTGCCAAAACACACACACATTCGTTTTTATTATTAGTATAGATTATATCCTCTATAAAATATGATATTATAAGCACAATTAAATGTTGCAGTTATTATAACTGAAAGAAAAATAAGCTTTTTTGCATGTTGGTTTGCTGTAAAGATTAAATATTTGCTATTACTAAACATTTGCATCACTATGAAATTTATAAACGAATTCTCACAGTACATTTGTTTCACTTTCAAGAAATACCAAGTGCTATATTTAAGGTTCTAGAGAGCTTATGTGAAATCATGTAGTGTCTGTAAATATAAGAATTTTCTTGTGTACAAATATGTTTGGCAATAGGATTTCCTTGTGTAGAATTGAACATAAAATTATATTTTGGAAATAATTTATCACTTGCTCATTATCTTGGCATCATCAAAATACTTGTCATGATTGGAAGTATGCGAATGTTTCTGGCAATTTAAAAAATTCAGTATAGGATTTATTTTGATATTATGATATCCTAGATATTTATAACTTTTATATATTGCTGAGGAAACTTTATACTACAATCAACCTTTAATTTGTATTATCACATGATGCATATTTTATAGGCTGTCTGGAGCAGATTCTTCCCTGCTTATAAATTATTGATGGAACTGATTGAGAAAGGCACTATTGGAGATGTTGTTCATGTAAACGTGAAGTTTGGCATACCACTTTTATCTGTTCAACGCGTAATGACTAAAGCTGTTGGTGGAGGCACCATTCTTGATCTTGGTATTTACACAATTAATGCTGTAACTATGATCTATAAAGGTGAAAAGCCAAAAAAAATTGCTGCTGTTGGGCATTTAAATGATGATGGTAGGCAGGTTTCTTTCTTTAATATTTTTAAAGACTTATTAATTGCTTTTATTTAGTTGAAATTTTATTTTAAATACAGAAAGTTTTCAAATCAAATAATTTTAATTATTAATGTATTGAATAGAATCAAATTTAAAAAAGTGTAATTGCATTATAAAATGTGGATAATGAAGCAAATAGCGTACAAAGTATGGTGCTGTTTGTAATTTAGCTCTGATGTTTTTTCAGCTTGTAATAAACTGTGAAATATTTGATGTATTGTTTAAATACATTGAATAAGCAATTGTTTATTTATTATATAAATAGTTTTTATTTCATGACATTATTTATAAAAATATTCTTAGTACGAAAATTCATATAATTTTTTTATATGAATGAAGCATGTAATGTAATTTATTTTTAAACATCTATTTAATTTTGAAGCAGCTTCTCAGTTAATTGGTATGTACGTTGTTTTCTGTCTGGTTAGCTCAGCATTTTATGGCACCTGAACTGTCTATAATAATTATTTAAGTGCATTTGTTTTTTTATTTTTAAGCCTGAAATATTTCATGAAGTATCTAAACTTTTTTTTTTTTACCATATTCATCCTCCCTCTCATACCAGAAAAAAATTATGTTTATTAAAGCTTTAAAAGTGTGTAAAATATTTCAGTGAATAGTGTAATAGGAAATAGTTAAAATTTTGCTTAGAATAAAGTTGCTGTAATTTTATGGTTAGAATGTTTTCAAGAATTCAAAATGGAACATTTGTGCAAAATGAGGTTTTTCTCTCTTTAATGTTATAAATTTAAATTATGTTTTAAGAATTCAGTTTTTATAGCAGTTTTGCTTTTATTTGTGCGCTACATTTAAGTTCTACAATGAATGATTATGCACCTCACAGATAAAAATTCTCTTAATACTTTTCTGCCTTTTTCAGATTGATTAAAATTCTGTAATTCTCTAATTTGGAATTAGAAGCTTCTACTATATATTTACATCACAATTTCTTTGTGACAGTACAGTTCCATGTTCTGTTATTTTAGCTGCTTATAGTATTAAACTTCTATGAATCCTGAAAGGAATTCTCCCTGCATTTTAAACATTTTGATTAATGTCAGTGTAATGTGTTTCCTATAATTATGACTAATTTTGGTATAATATGCAAATAATATAATATTAATATAGCATCCTTGGATAGCTTCATAATATGAACTAGAATTTATTTTTAAATTGTTTTTAGTTATAGTGGTATAAAAAAACTAAAAAAGTGGTGTTGAACATTTTGTTATCATTCTACAAACATTTGCCAATAGTCAGTATCAAATACAGATGACATTGAAAATCTGAAATAATAAAAACAAAATATGTAAAGCAATTAATATTTTTTAACTTTGAATTAATTAAAGAATTTGCAAGGAATTAATATTTGTTTTATTTATGATTAACTCCTGCATTTTTATAAACTTCAGAGCTTTAAGACTCAATTTCATCCAAGATCTGTTGTGTAAATGTGTACTGTGCAAATTAAACCCATAAGGAGTAAATATGAAAGAGCAGAGAAGTGTGTCTGATTAATTGTTTTTATTTGCATCTGTCTAGTTAAAAATTGTGAAATTCTATACTAAATAGCCCTTAATTACCTTCAAAATGGTAATATATTCTGATAAAATTAAATTCTACTTCTCATTTCTTCCATTTTATTTTTTATTGTTGTTGTTATTGAGGTTTATTAAACTAAAATTTTAAATAAATATTTTTTATTGTTATATTATTAAATATTTATCTGCTTAGTATTCAACTCTCTTAGTTTAAATGGTATTACTATTTTTCTCATAAATTTTAAGTTCTGTAGTTACAAAAATCAGGATTCTTGAATGTTCTTCTCATATTTACTGTGTAGTATTTTAGTTGCGTTTTAATACTATAACCGGTAAACATCATTTTAATTAAACCTTTTTCATTTTTTTATTTTAAATATTATGAAACAGATGGCATTTTTGTCATGCATTTATATTAATCCTTTGTATTTATATTAATTCCATTTAAAACTGTTTATGTTAGCAAGAGTATATAAAGATTGTGTAGTGTCAATTTTTTGGAGAAAGAATTTAATTTTTTTGAAATGGTGGTTTTTTGTTTTATTTCTCATTATAAGATTTGTTTCTATGTAATCAAGATCTGTTTTATTATTATGCAAACTAGAGTAGTTTTAGTATTTATTCTGAGTTTTCCATATTCGGAAAGAAAAATCGATTAAATTAAGGCTTCTGAAACTATGCTTTGAAATCCCGATTGAGCTCATGTTGCATAATGCCATGTTTGCAAAAAAAAATTCAGGAATCTTTTTTATCATAGATATTACTAATTATAATAAAAGTTATTAAGAAGTTTGTGATGATTAAATACATTCCACTTTAGGATTATTTAAAATTAAATTCTTTTATTGACAGATATTTAAATGATCATTTTCTTGTTATTTCAGTTTGAAAATGGCCAAAAAATGTTTATACAAAAATAGGGTCACAGAATTTTCTTCTTTAATAGAAGATTACAAGTAAAAAGAGGTTTAAGAAGTTTTTAGTTTTATTATTGTACAGATATGAACTTTCTAATTCACTGTTATGTTTCAAAAATATATTAATCTTTTCTATATTCTTGGTTCTAAATTATTTTATAGGAGTGGATATAACCATGAACAGCAGTCTGCTGTACAGTAACAACCGCACTGCAAATATTGCCTCTAATGCCTTAGCAGAATTTCCAAATGATCTTGTTATCACTGGTACTAAAGGTCATATAAGGGTATGTAGCAAATAAAATTAAGCAATTTTAGAAATTTTATCATAAGAATTTTTTATTCTTAAAATGCTTTATATTTTTAAAGTTAATAATCTTTGTATATGAAAGTTTTAGAATCAAAATTAATTGTCTTAACTTTAACTTTAAATCAAATTATCTTAAATATATGATCAAAACCAAAGAATCAAGTTATTTTTAAAAAATTCTTTGAAAAAAAATCATTTGATATTGAAGTGGTGAACTTTGAATGCCATATAAAGATATCTATTTAATTAGAATTAATAACTTATACTGTGAAAAATTTATTTATTTTGTGTAAACAAAAGTGAAACTCCTAAATAGTTTATACTCTATGGAAATCCAAACTCTTAGATTAGATTCTCCTTAGATTTTGCTCATAATACTGTGCAGTATAAAGAATGCTTTATTATAGGTTATGACAGCTGATGAAATATTAGTTTTTTTATTAATTTAAAATTGTGCTGTCTTTTCTTTTGCATGCCAGTATTATAGATTTATTTTTCTATGTACTATTTATTATTCTAATTGCTACATCCAAGGTTCAACTCAATTTTGTTTCAATTTTTAGAAGTGATTAAAAGCTTATGGAGAAAATTAGCTTTTGGTTATGAGTGATATTCTCACTTTCATAAAAAATAAATATGTAGGTAATAAGAGGATCTTGTATAATCTCATATTTTATATAAAAGTATTTTTACATTAAAAATAAAAGTATTATTTTATATTAATAGACATTAAAATATTTTCATCCTAAGCAGTGCTGAATATATCTACTAATAAGCTATAAATTTTAAAACGAACTTAATAAAGTTCATTACTGTGTTTGCAATTTTGAAGAAACATCAATGCTATTCTGAAAGGTAATCAATCTGGCATAGTGGCATTTGAGATATTATGAAATCATTACTGCAAGGATACCCTTTGTCAGCTTATCCTACTTCTAACTCTAAGATAATAAGCAGTCAATTTTATGAATCTCCAAGCAGTAATATCCTCTAACAGTTTTCTATGAATCCAACTAACAGTTGGTATGTGACATCAGCAAAAAACTGTCATTAACATTGTGTGTGCTTTCATTTGATAGGAGGCTTAAATTTTTTAAATATTGAAACAGTCATTTTTAGGGAATCATTCTTTCAAAATTGTATTGTATGATGTTTTCAGTATAAATCATTTCCTTTGAGTGCCTTCAAATCTATGCCTGTATTCTGTAGATCTTGTATAATACTTTTTAACTTTTTATTCTTTAATATTTTTTATTAAGTATTTTGTACCATGCCAAATACTTTATTTTCAGAATTGTTATACCTGGTGTAATTTATTAACATATAATTCTTTTCCTAGAATGCAAATAAAACTTCTTAGTTTAAATTTGTTTTTGTCTTTTTATATTATAGATCCCCAACCCCTTCTGGTGCCCCACTACTGTTATAACAGATGAAAAGAAGTATGAATTTCCACTTCCAGAAACTATAAACCCTTGCAATTTTACCAATAGCTCTGGATTAAGGTTTGAGGCAATGGAAGTTAGAGAATGTTTAAAGAAAGGTAATTTATATTAGCAATATGAAAATAAAGTTTCTTATAGCACAAAACAGATGATACATTAAAGTAATGCAAATGTGCATAAGAAATAATATTTAAATGAAGTAACTTCAAATATATTTATTTTAATTCAATTGTGGAACTTTTATTTATATGTGGGCATGAGATTGCATTTTAAAAACATTGTGCTTTATTCGAATAATTATTTTTATTAGAATGTGAGTGTTATAACTTTGATGTGAGAAAGCTGGTCTGTGTTGACAGCTATAATTTATTCTTATGTTTATTTATTTTTTTTAAACTTCTTGTGAATTTCATTCTTATTTTATAATTTGTGTTTTCAAGTCAATTTGCTATAATCTTTAATTACTAAGACACAATATTCGTGTAAAACATTGAACTGCTTCAACTATAACACTGCTTATATTTAAAAATCCTTTGATTAAAATAAAACTACATCTTCAGGTTATATGCTTAGATCTTTAAAGTTTCGTTGAAGGATTCTTAATTTGTTAATTAAACAAATCTCTCCCCTTCTCATATCTATAAATTCTGTGACGTCATCGATATCCAAATTATATTATTGCAGTTTAAAACAATGAACCAGAATAAGAAAAATCATTTATAAACTCTGTAATATTACCCTTTTTTAATAAACTTTTTGAAAAGGAAAAATTTAATTCAGGAAAAGTGAAATCAATTAAGTATTATTGAATTAAGAATGTTGTTGAATGCAATGTACATATTTTGAAATGGATTTAATATTTGAAACTTACTGTTATAATTAGGATTTTTTGCTTCTGCTTAGGTGATGTAAAAGATTCATAAATGAAATGTTTGAAAAGGCATCTAAAATTTCTATCTTAAACATTTCAGAAAATTATTGTTCCTGTCAATTTGAAAAATAAACATTGTTCCTTCTTGCATATGATATATCAAGTGAAAAAAGTATCTGACTATTTTTATGAAATTCATATTACTTTAATTTTGGACATATTTGACAGAACACAATTAAAATATTTATTCTATAATGTTGACAATGAATGTTATGAAATGGCATTGAGAGGAAAAATAATAGTGGAGTAGGGAGAAGATATAAAGCTAAGAGAAAAACCATATTGGAATTTATTTCTCTTTATTACAGAATGATCCAAGTTTAAGCATAATTATAAATCCTTGTTCATTTATTAATTACTTAAAAAATCATTAACTCTGATTTAAAACACAATTATTCTAATATTTCATATTGTGGTATGCTTTATAAATCATTAATTAGTTATGGAAAGGAAATTTTTTATATCATTTATGTTTCTTATCTTTCATCGTTTTCATAGATAATATTATTTTAAATCATACGGAATTTGAAAGAAAACTATTGTTAATTCTTGTAGCTAAATCTAAAAAAATTCAATGTCATGAAATGGCATTGAGAGGGGAAATAATAGTCGAGTGGGGAGAAGATATAAAGCTAAGAGAAAAATCATTTTGGAATTTCTTTCTCTTTATTACAAAATGATCAAAATTTAAGCTTAATTATAAAACCTTGTTCATTTATTAATTACTTAAAAAAAATTAGTTCTGATTGAAAACACAATTATTCTAATATTTCATATTATGGTATGCTTTATAAATCGTTAAGAAGTTATAAAGAAGGAAATTTTTTATATCAGTTATCTTTGTTATCTTTCATTGTTTTCATAGATAATATTATCTTAAATCGTACATAATTTGAAAGAAAACAATTCTCAATTCTTGTAGCTAAATATATAAAAAATTCAATATCATGTTGTGCACTACTCAATAATTTTCAAGAGCTCATAATTTGCTTTGTTCACATCTTTCTCCTTAAATCCTATCTCAGATTATTTTCCCAACATCATTTTTATTTCACATCTTTTTTTTTATTACATAAATTGTTTTGTTTAAAAAAACATTTTTCATATTTTAATATTTATCTTTTTTTATATCATTATCAAAATTTGAAAAAATATAATTGGCAGTAATAAAAAGTATAATATATATATTTCTAAATCAATATTCTTAACTATAATGATAAAGTCAGGATTTCAGGAATCAAATTCAATACCTTGAACTACGTTGCTTATCCTGGATATTAGATATTAGTTTTTACTTAAGAAATAGTAAATATTTTCCCAAATGTATAGCTAGATATAAAATACATTGTCATATATTAAACACAAAATATTCCTTACTTACTTAATCTCTTAGGTTTCGTTACAGCATATTAATCAGGGTTGCCACTCAAATCTGGAGGGAAAAAAATCCCCGTTTTTTCCCTGTACATATATTAAAGATAAGGTAATGCGAAATATAACACTCATATGCTCGTTATAATTCTATATGATTTTAAAAAGTGGAAAAAGCAAGTAAAGGAAGCAACAATTTAACATTATTTGAAATAATAACTTATTAAAAAAAGGTTTATATTTACATAAAAAAAAACAATATATCTTTATTTATTATCTAGAATTTAGCAAGACAAAATTTATATATTAAGGGGGGGGAGGGTATTACCTCTCATGCTGTTTAACTATTAGTCGTATTAAGTTAAGAAAGGTGGAATAAAATACAAAACATATTTGTAATCATTATATAAATCATTTAATGATTACACAACAAAAAATATTACAAAGCAAGATTAGTTTTTTTATTATTATTATTATTTATTCATTTTTGTCAATTTCTGCTGCTTTTTCAGTCATTATTTTCAAGGAGCTTATTCTTAACAAATAAGGTGTGACATTTTTGCATAGGCTAACATACATTTTTAGCTATTTCACTATCACTGAACATATGTGAAAATATTTCTGATAAATCTTTGTATGCATTAAAGGACAAATGTAACATAACAAGTTTTAATACCCATAAAAGTTCAACTTTAAATTATTGTTCTTGAACTAAAGAGTTTGAAATAGGTTTATTTTCAGATATCAAATTTGACTTTTTGCATTCTGTTCTTTCACGCAGTTACGGAAGTCTCGTTCATGCTCGTTTGCTGCAATGTGGGAATCTCATGGAAAAGGAACAACTATCTCGCAAATCGAAAACTGGACTGATCTATACGGGGAGGGTTGGGGGTAGAAAAGGGGCAAGTTTCCATAATACGCAATTGCAAATAGTATTGTTTCATTTGTGGAAGCTTTTATTGCAATCTTTTATAATCTTTATAATCGGCATTTTTTAAAAGGGGGAAAAACAAAACATTCAAATTCCCTGTATTTTAATGTGTTTTTTTAAATTCGTGTTTTCCCACTGGCATGGCAACCCTGACTAATTCTGTGGCAAAAGTTTAACTGCCAATGCATTTTTAGACAAATCAAAAGTAGTTATGCTTCCTTATGTGCATAATTACTTATGATTTGCAATGATTATGAAAATATATTTAAGCCTGCCATATTTGTTGGTTATGCTTTGCCTTTATCAAAATATGTACATTGGGTTTTTTGCAGAAGGTAGCTAATTTTCATTTATTTTATAATTGATTCTTTTTTCTTTAATATTTTTAGGAGCTTTGGAAAGTGAAATAATGCCATTGAAGGATACTGAAACTATGACAGCGATCAGTGATGAAATTCGACATCAGCTTGGAGTTGTGTATGATGTTGATTAGAGTATATATGGCCAAATGGAAATGAAAATGGATTCATTAAACATAAATCAATGTATCAAATTATTATGAGATGGAAATGAAAACTAAATAATCCATCATAATTTTTCAATAAATAAAAGGCATTGCAAAAGCAGTGTGATGAAATCGTGTACTTTCTTATTTTTACTTTAATTAGATAGGGCAAAAAAATATCTTACAATGATTTTTTTTGTTGTTTTGTTTATTATCAAAAACTTGTTGCAAATATTTATTCGTTCAAGAAACTTTTTAATTTCTTTACAGTTTGATTATATAAATATACAAAATTTTTAAAAATTAGAAGAAAAAAAAAATTATCTGTACAAAATGCACTTTAAAAATTTTAAATATGGTTTCTGCTGAAAGTGCACCCACCATATTTACGTTACAGAATTCTGTCTTATACATAGTATGTATATATATTTTAAACTTATTGAAAAATCTGACTTAATGCAAAAACTCCAGTGTTTTCTAATATATAAGGCCCATACATTTTTAAAGAAATTAAAAAGAGTACAGTTTTTACCATCTATTATTCAGGTTTGCTCATATCAAATTGGCTTAGCAACTAATTGAAATATATATATATATATAAGGAATTATTCTTTCTTGTTCTCAGCATTCTTTTTAATTAGTTATCAACTTTTTCAAATTAATTTAGCAAAAAAGAAAAAAAAATTAATAACATCCCAGCAATTATTTTTGATACAGCAGTTTGTACTATTAAACAACAATATGATGTTTATCTTTTACATAAATAACCTTGTAAATTGATACAATAACACATTAAAACTTGAAAACTAAATGAAACAAAAAAAAATCATATAATAACAGTTGCTATACAGATAAACAGTTTTTTAAAATGAAAATAAGGATATGCTTGGTAGATTTAACCTTTTGTTTATAATTGCTATGTCAGAAATTTTTTTATCTTGGCTTAGGGGCAAGAGCATTTACTGTACCAGTAATGAGTTAAGATTTTATTCCCTTATATAAACTTTCACACAATATTCTAATTGAACCTCCCAAAAAAACCTCGCCTATGGTATCACATTCCTTAGGGTCGGGAAATTTCAGCCAGCAGATGTTATAGTTAATGTTGGCTCTAATGAAGTTTCTGAGCCTTGTTTTCTCTACTTTTTCCCCCTCAATAAAAATATTCTTTGGATGCATGCAATGAATAAGCATAATTTCATTCGGTTTTATACTCAATTAAAAACAAATTGCTTTTTTACCCATTACTTAATTTTGAAATATCAATTTTCCCATATCAATAACCTATATCTATATCTAGAATTTCATACTGGGAAAAGTTATATGATTATATTTTTATAGAAAAGCTGAATTACTTTTCAATGTAATATTCCCTGAATTATAATCTTACATTGAAAAAGAATTACAATATTGATTATAATGACTTATACGTATTAATATATAAATATTTATTAACATCTGAATATCAAATTCTAAGCAAATCATAACTAATTTTTGTTTGAATTATATTTTTTAAATCATAATAATTTTCATCTTAGTAAATTTTTGTTTAGAAAAATATTTTTTATTACAATTTTGTTATAAACAAAGTGTTAAGCATCTTTTTAAAAATGTGGCATATGTGACTATATAATTGTAACTATCCGTAAAATTTTAATTTTCAACATGCATTAACAATAGAAAGAGAGAGAGAGTATTACTCATTTATGTTACAAAATATTTGAACTTCAGTAAGTATATAAATATTAAAACATTCAATAAGGCTTTTATTCTCTGGAATTAAAGAAATATGTGACTTATATGATGCATAAAAAAAAGAAATTATTATTTTTAAATCGAAAATACAAACAGTTGAAATCTTAAAATATTATTATTAAACCACCACCTTGTTTATCAAATATTGATTTGCTAGAAATATTAAAATAAAATAAATTACATATTGTATTATTTTTACACATGTCATTATTTTTTAAAAAAAAAAGATTCAATTTAACCCAATTTGAGAATATTTTTATAAATTTTGGATAATATTCACAAATTGAACTAAGTTAATGCTCATTCATACTGCCAGATGATATTGATTCATTTAAAGAAATCAAAATTTGCCATCATCTTGTCTTCCAAGATCTTAATATTACAAAATTTACTAATTTATTTGATGTATACCTAAACTTTTCACTGTTCTGAAAGTTGTATTGGTTAGGATCAAACTTACTTACTTAGGATCAAAAATTATTCATGAACTACATAGTTTTAAAGGCATTTCATATATTGGAACTAAAAGAGCGAAACAACCAATAATAATATAATCAACAAATTTACTCTAGAATATATAAACAAAAAAGGAAATAAAAAATCTCATACTCCAGTCTTATAATAATAATTTGCTACTTGATTTATTATTACTTATTAACATCAATGAGTTGATTTATTAATACTTATTTACATCAATGAGGTGTTAACTTTATAAAAACTATTTAATTATTAATCATTGTTGCAAATTCTATGTCTCTACACTACTAATTACTGCCATGTAATAAATAACAAAATACTAGAAGATATTTTTTTTGGTGTAAAACGTGTTTTAAAAACTTACAAGTTAACTTTGCATCTTTTCCCAATTCTGATTGGATCTGGATGATATCAGATAGTTGAACAAATAAACAACATTCTATTTATATAGCCTAAATGTGTACGAGTTCATTGCAGTAAGCTTTTAAAAAATTTAATATGGCAAACTACACATTAAATGAGTTTTTTAACATCCCACTGCAATTTTGGAATTTTCAATCTATATATAATATAGTCTAGCAGCTCCAGGAAAACATAGTCTTTGATACAAAAATATATTTTTGAGTTAAACTTGCAGCAAATCAGATTGAAATGATTCTTACTCATGACATAAACATGTTTGTAATATATTATTGCCACATAAAAAAAGTATCATTGTACTTTACACTTGTTTTTAACCTTTTAGGTATACTTAAAAATGCATTAACTCAAAACATTCCATTTTATAAAATTATAGGTGTTTTATTTTAGGAATGCATTATATATTCCTATATATTAAAATTTTCACACAAACAGAAACATACATTTTTGAGAAGAAAAAAACATCAGAATAAATAACATTCTAAATTAATCTCATATTTATTTATTAATGGTTATAATTAAATAAAAAAAAGTGCTGAAGTATTATTTCCCAGTAAATTCTTGTTTTCAGCATGTCAGCAAGCTAATTTTTCAAAAAAAAAAAAAAAAAAATTAGTTAATTCTGTATAATGAGCACACCAAATTCGTGAATATCTTTAGTGCAGGCAATAAACAGTATGTAGCAAAATTATAAATAAAGCAGTTCTTTGTCTTTCATAATGCACACAGATGAAATATTGAATTATTTTCAGAAAAGGCAGATACTAAAATAGCTTTTTCTTTATTTTAAAGTTTTCTTTTTTTCTAATATGCTTAAGATCTTTAATACATGGAAAGGTAAGTGAAATTGTCTATAGAGTAATTATAACTTTACCCAATCAAAAACAAGAATCGAATTCTAAAATATTTGCAGTTGATTAATTCAAAAAGTGGGAAAGTAATATTTCAATACAGCATCTACACAACTCATAGGCAAAAGTATATGCTTCATTTTTAAAAATTTCTAATAAAAAATTTATAATTAATTTGAAATATAATTACATTACATCAAAAATAAAGATTGATAGTTTTAAATGTCAAAAACTGCTTTTACTTATTTCCTTCATTTTTTTGATAAACATAAGTTTCTTATACTTAGTTATATTAAATGCAGTAATGCCATTTCAATCTGAATGCAAAAGTGTCAGATTTCAATTATGATAATTAGTTGGTTTTTCATAACTAAAATTATTTCTGCTCTGGTAAGTAATTACAAAACTTATTATCTTTTAAAAGAGATATTGCTTTACAAAACAATTCAAATGAATAATATTAATCTTAGATAAGTTTGAAAAGTAGTTATACAAGTAACAGTTCTTAGGAAACAAAAAAGATATCAAAAATATGTTTATTAATTTCATAATATATATTTTTAAAATACTTAAATTTTTTTAAAATCTGAAGGCTATTTTCTTAATATTGGTCATAGGATATTATTTGACAATTCATATTTCCCTTTGAATTTATTCTTTAACAGGATAAGACTAATTTTTAAAACTTAATTCTATAATCGGATAAGATTAATTTTTTTAACTTAATTATTAAACGCATAGGTTGTAAATGAGACTTATCTTTAAAAGAGAAACTCGGGCATTCCAGCATTCTGAAGTACCTGTACTAAAATAATCTTAGAAATGAGAGGGTAAAATGAAAAATACTTAAATTAATGAAACAAAAGAAATTAAGTTAACAAACACTGGGCCTGATGTAAGTATAGAAAAAGCCATTTGACAATAATTATCATTCAAGTAATTTGGGTTTAGAAATTTACAATGAGGTTTGCTACAATTCAGTTTGAAGGAATTTTATTTAAAAGGATTCTAAATAAAATTTATTATAAATTTAGTAATAATAAATTAAATAATATTTACAAATTCAAACAAGTCTTGTTTTGCTGCTTAATTTTTAACTTAATTGCAAATTATTTACTTGAAAAGTTATGCAGCTTAAAAATTCATATTTTAATAAAGCCATTTGTAGAAAAATAATAATTTATCATTATAAATATGAGTATTATCTTTTCTTTAACAATTATTTTAATATGTTTCATTTTAGCAGACAATATATCACAGTATTTGAAAAAACTATGGGAAAGATTAGCACTTTATCTTCATGTAATTTCATTGGTATATACCTAAAGTAACATTGTGTATACATATGCATAAAATGTTTCTATATTACATAAGAATTCAAGCACCATAAAAGAATGAATGTATCCAATTTTATTGAAACTTAATAATGAAAATTAAACAAATGATTCATACATATTACAATGAAGGCTAACTAATTTATTTATTTATACATATATATATGTGTGTGTGTATGTGTATAATTACTTAATTTAAGAAGCATTCATAATATGCTTGGAATAATAACTCTTATAACATAAGAGTAAACTACATTTAAACATATTTCCAACAATTGTATCATATAAATTTACCATTTTGAACTGTACATTTTTCTCCCATCTTTTGTAGATTCACGAGTGTATTTGATTAACAAAGCTTTAACATCATTACCAGGATAAGTTCGATCTTCAAGATATGGAACAATCTCATCATAATCCCATTTCTCCTTAACTTTAAATAAGATCTCAAATCGCTCCTTGATATTTTCAGGCAAGTTTTGAGTAGGGAAATGAAAGATGACTTCTGGTCTGTTAGTAAGATCTGTCAATGCAAGTCCTCGTAACTGCTTCAAATCGCATTTCATGCCTTCAGGTACACTCCTCTGCCAACTTTCCAGAAAATCCTGAAGATGAAATTTTCCAGATGAATGCAATAACACTTCTGCATACAATTTGCAAACAGAATCTTCTTTAAAAGCAAACAAACTATATCCATGTTCATCTATCTGATCAGTTTCTTCTGTAAACCATGAGAAGCATTCTTCCAATATTTCTTTCGATTCTAGATCTTTCAAAGTCTCTAGGATAAGTTGTTTTGGTATTTTATCTAGAGGCACTGATCTCAATTCTATGGCATCCAAAATGCTACTGAAAACACTGAATTTATAATCAAAATCCAAAATCCTAACGTAACCATTGATAAAACAAGCTTGAGCTTGTGTTAATTCTGATTTAAGTTCTTCCTCACTAGCTTGAATTGTATCAAGTAACATTTCAAAGGTGAATTTATCCTGTAAATCCTGGGGGTCTTCGTATTCTTTTCCTCGGTAAGGTTTTCTTTCCAAAAGCGAGCGAAGCTTTTTGAAACTTGGCTTGAAAGCACGTAATTCATAGTAGTTATGAAAAACACCACTGACAATCTGCGGCAAAACTTTAATTTGTCCATTTTCACATGTTTCTGGCCATAACATATCCGGCAAAAGAAGCAGAGAATTGGATGTTTCTGCTTCCTTTAGTTCGTAAGTACTGTTTTTATTACAGAGTACTGCAGAATCATCGACTTCTCCCCTAATTGTCAGCGTTTGCCCTTCTGAAATATTCGATAATATTTCAGAATTAAGCTGAAGAAGACATATATCATCTTGTCTTTCTTGTAGAGTTAATGATTGAATTAAAGGGCTTATTTCCGATTCATCCAACCTAGCTAAATTGATTTTTCGTTTGGCATATGCTAAGTCATCAGATTCAGCCATGCTAAATTATGAAAGTAAACAAAGCAGAAACCGATACTTCAAAAATTATCACGTAATAAGAATGATAGCACATAAAATATTTGGCTGAAAAATATTCCCTTCACTACTGTTTACAAAGAAGAAGTTGGCGCGTCACTACTGATGCCACCACACTTACGGAAAATAGTATTTTATTTTGTTTCAGGAGTGACACTAATTGCCCAGTAGTTCATTAAGTAGGGATAGCGAATATTTTACGAACGGTTATTATGAAAGCAATATTAAAAGTCACAAATACCAGTGCCAATACTTTTCAAAGGGAGGTGCGATTCAAATTCTTGATATGACTTTACTGGTGATATTTCGATTACAGGTAATGGATCAGGATAGAAAGGGAGAATCGATACGACCGGCCCAATTTCCAGCTAAGGAACGACAATTCCTTAGCTGAAAAGGGAAAGTCTTTTACAAGAATTTCCAGGAAAAGACCCCCTTCCCCTTCCAATTGTTGAGGGACTTACTGGTGACAAGCAGAGAGTTTCTCATTTCACAGCCAGTGCGTGTCTTTAGTCTGGAGCCCCCTCTCACTTGTGGTTTTTCGGAATTTTTTTATGTCTGTTCATTTTAATGACAAAATTTGGACAGCTCCCGATCGACGTCTCCGGGCGAGAAGGGTCTTTGGTGCGTGGCTTAACACGCATTGCCAAATTTACTTTAAATTAAAGTATTAAAACATTTCTAATTAATGAAAACTGCCAGCCATGTAGATAACAAAAATAAATTTTAATTACAAATTAAATTAACAAATATAGCTCATGATACATTAGCCGTACATCCATCGACCAGCACGAGGCAGAAGTTCGGAGCAAGCCGGCGAAGCCAGGAAGTGAGTCACTGGTTTTCGTTGGAGAGCAAAGTTCATCTCCATAGGTATGATTGATGCTTTTCGCCAGATGGCGAAACAAACAGTAATTTATCGCCTGTTTGGCCGCTGCACACTCCCCCCGCAGTCTCATTGGAAATGGACATAACGACGTGGGGGTCTAACTTGGCGTCCTGTGCGAGTTGTTTGCCTTGCTGGAACGAGGATAGATGTCTCAGCTGGAACTGTCTTGGTACACTTAGTAGTGGAGCTTGCTTCTTGCTTGGCTGGTGGTACACTTGTACACTCAGGAGGAATTATAAAAGCAGGTTTCAGACGGTCTATGGAAATGGTATGGGAAGTTCCCTTGATCTCCAGATCAAAAGTTTTCTGTCGCCTGAAAAGAACTTTGTACGGTCCATCATATGGTGCTTGTAGGGGTTTACGCACACCGTCATGTCTCACAAATACATGTGAACACACGTTGAGGTGAGGATGCACAAAGATTGTTCTTTGTCCATGACAGGATGTTGGAACTGGTCTCATCGTTGCAAAATGGCGTTTTAAGTCCTCCACGAGATGCTTGGGTGATGCGTCTCCAGGTGTTGGATCGAAAAATTCACCCGGTAGTCGCAGAGATTTGCCGTATACCAGCTCAGCAGTCGTCGCTTGTAGATCCTCTTTGAAGACGGACCGGAATCCTAGTAACAACGTGGGCAGTGCTGCAGACCACTGATCCGTGTTGTAGGCTTTCAAAGCTGCTTTTAACGGACGGTGGAACTCTTCGATCAGGCCATTGGCCTGAGGATGATAAGGAGAAGATCTGATCCTTTTAATTCCTAGTAGCTGAGAGAGAGCACGGAATAAATCACTCTCAAACTGTCTGCCTTGGTCAGTAGTAATTCTTACAGGACAACCAAATCTGGCTATCCAGTGCTTAAAAAAATTTTGTGCTACTGTCTGTGCTGTCATGTCTGGAATTGGTACGGCTTCTGGCCATCTGGTGAACCTATCTATCATTGTTAAACAGTAATAGTTTCCTTGAGAAGGTGGTAGAGGGCCTACAAGGTCCAGGTGTACATGTTCGAACCTCTGTGATTGGTCTACAAATTTTCCTACTGGGGTCTTAGTATGGCGAATTACCTTCGATTTTTGACACGGGATGCAATGCTTAGCCCAAGTGTTGCAGTCTTTTCGAATGGAAGGCCAAATAAAACGCGATCGAATTAATTTTGAAGTGCTGCGAATGCTAGGATGAGATAAATTATGTAGTGATGCAAAAATTTGTTGACGAAATGATTCAGGAATATAAGGTCGAGCTGTACCTGTTGATACATCACAATAAATGGGAGTTTCGCAATTTGGAAAAGCAATTCTTTTAAATTGTAAAGTTTCAGAATTATCGATTAAATTTTTTAATTCAGAATCAATTTGTTGCGCTTGTGCAATTTCGTTATAATCTATGGGATTTGGCATGTTTATAGCGTTTATCCTCGAAAGTGCATCTGCTAATATATTCTCAGAGCCCTTTATGTGGTGAATATCGGTGGTAAATTGGGATATAAAATCTAATTGTCTTGCCTGTCTGGGAGAGCATTTGTCCAAGCGTTGCTGGAAAGCGTAAGTTAACGGCTTATGATCCGTAAACAAAGAGAAATTTCTAGCTTCAAGCATATGCCTAAAGTGTTTGATGGCAGCGTAAGCTGTTAATAACTCTCTGTCGTAAGCGCTATAGTTTCTTTCTGCTGGAGAGAGTTTCCGAGAAAAGAATGCGAGCGGTTGTAATTCTTCATCTACTAATTGAGACAATGTCCCTCCGATTGCAAAGTCTGAAGCGTCGACTTGTAAAATCAATGTGGCATCTGGTTTTGGATGTGCCAATAAAACAGCATTTGCGATTAATTTTTTACAATTTTGGAATTCTTCTTCCGCTTTATCTGACCAGTCCAATTTTGTTTTATCATTCTTTTTCGCTCCTTTTAAATATGAAGTTAAATGTACCTGATGTTTTGCTATGTTCGGTAAAAATCTACGGAAGAAATTTAAAAAACCTAAAAATCTTTGTAGATCCTTAACTGTTTTTGGTTGTGGATACTTGAGAATCGGTTCAACTTTATCGGGTAAAGGTTTAGTTCCCGAACTAATAATTAAATGACCTAAGAAAGGAATTTCTGAAATGCCAAATATGCATTTTGAAACATTTATGGTTAGTCCATATGTGTTTAATCTCTCCAGTACGATTCGTAAATGAGCTTGATGCTCTTCTTGGCTGGAACTAAATATTAAAATATCATCCAAATAGACATAGCAAAATTTAATATCTCCTAGGATTTCATTCATGAATCGCTGAAAAGTTTGTGCTGCCCCACATAGTCCAAAATTTAAGAATGGGAACTCAAACAGTCCAAATGGTGTACAAACTGCGGTTTTTTGTATATGATCCGGATGCACTGGTATGTGAAAATAAGCGCGGACTATATCAAGTTTCGAAAAAATATTTTTTCCATGGAGTGCATTGGAAAAATCCTGGATATGGGGTATGGGGTAACGGTCCGGTACAGTACAGGCATTCAATCTCCTATAGTCACCCACAGGACGAATACTACCTGAGCTTTTGGTAACGACATGAAGGGGAGATGACCAAGGTGATTTTGATGGCTGGCATATGCCTTGATCCATCATGAACTGAAACTCTTTTTTGACGGCGTCATACATTTCTGGATTTAGCCTTCTAGGTTTACTATGGAAAGGTGGACCGGTTGTTTCAATAAAATGCACCGTATTATGTTTAACAGGTTTTACCCCAAATGGTAATTTTGTTAATTCTGGGAATTCTTCCAAAATTTTATGGTATAATGATTCACCCGAAATAAGTTTTAGAGACGTAAAATCTGTTGATTTTGAAATTATTCCGGGTTGGGTAAATTTAGTAACGTTATCAATAAGTTTGCGCCCTTTGAGATCTATTAATAGATCAAAGGTTTGTAAAAAATCCGCCCCTATTATTGGAACAGGCACATTAGCAATTAAAAATTTCCATGGGAAATTTCGCCTGAGACCTAAGTCCACATTTAATAATTTAGATCCATAAGTATAAATTTTGGAGTTGTTAGCTGCAAAAAGTTGCAGGGAATCAGGTTTTAGATTTTTTTGGTTTTTGTTGAGCGGTATGCACGAAACATCAGAGCCAGAATCTATCAAAAATTTTAAATGGGATCTCTTATCAAAAACATGCAAACGATACGATTGCGCGGCTGCCGCCGATGTAGGTTGATCGACAGCCGCTATTGGGAGTTTTCCTGATCCACGTTAGTTGAGTACGAACACGGCGATACGCACTTCAGTGCCTTTTCTCCGAAACGCGAATGATAATAACAGAATTTTCTCCCACGATCACTGGAACGCCCGCGAGAAAAACTGCGCTGTCTGTTTTTCCGATGGAACGGGCCTCTGCTTCTGTCGCGGGAAAGCCGTTGTACCTGCTTACTTAAAGCGGCTATTTCGCTTCGGAGTGCAGTAAACTCATCCAGAGTGGAAGCTTTCCGCATGGCAGTACTTTCCGCGCCTCGGCTGACGGCAAAGACGTTGTTTTCTGTTGAGGAAATACGGACCTCGGCAATTTTGTCGGCCATGTTAGCCAAATTGTCCAGAGGTTCAGAACTTATTGATAAAATTGCCTGCATTTCTGAAGGCAGTCTTTGCAGCCATAAAGTTTTGAGAAAATCGCCTTTTATGCCTGTGCCACCACCGAGTTCGCGCATCTTTCGGAGTAACTGTGACGGTTTATCGGCGCCTAAATGTAATTCAGAAAGCAGTCGACGGATCTGTTCATTTTCCGAAGCGGAAAATTCGGCTATAAGTCGAGTCTTTAACGCATCATATTTGTTGGTGTCGGGGGGTGCAAGTAAAATATCAGCTACCGCTGATAAAGTTTCCGGATCAATAGACGCAATCAAATGATTGTATTTTGTAAGATCATTAGTTATTTTAGCTAGAGCGAAATTGCTTTCTACTTGGATGAACCACAATTTTATATTATTCCTCCACAGCGGCGGTATTTTCACCGAAAGATGGGACACCTGCGACTCTGTCGGAGCGTCAGCATTGACAGTTTCGTTTTCTGTATTAAGCATTTTTGGTTACTCGAGGTGGAAAATGATAATTTTTACAATAATTACGAGTATTAGAAAAAGTTATGATTATTTAAATATACTTTTTTTAATTATGAGTTAAGAATCATAATAATAAACATGGTAGCCAAAACGAAAGTAATAAGAAATTAATACTTCGAATGCAAAAAATAACAAGAAAAATAATACTGAATATAAATAATACGATTTCTTCGCTAAAATAATGGGGAAATGAAATACTGACCAATCACAGAGAAATGAAAAGAAAATTCGAACACATACCTGGTCCTAGATGCATTATTACTTCTCGGCACGATTATCCAAAATAATCCATAATGGTTGGTAAGTATGAAAAATAATTGAAGAGATCAGTTACTAAAAACTGATTTGAGCATATTTTAGAAATTTCGAGGCTGGACTTCGCAAGTTTTAGAAAAGTAAAAAAGAAATTGCCGGGTCACCAGTTTGGTGCGTGGCTTAACACGCATTGCCAAATTTACTTTAAATTAAAGTATTAAAACATTTCTAATTAATGAAAACTGCCAGCCATGTAGATAACAAAAATAAATTTTAATTACAAATTAAATTAACAAATATAGCTCATGATACATTGGCCGTACATCCATCGACCAGCACGAGGCAGAAGTTCGGAGCAAGCCGGCGAAGCCAGGAAGTGAGTCACTGGTTTTCGTTGGAGAGCAAAGTTCATCTCCATAGGTATGATTGATGCTTTTCGCCAGATGGCGAAACAAACAGTAATTTATCGCCTGTTTGGCCGCTGCAGGTCTTATAATGGGTAAGATGGCAGATTTACGACTATATAAGTAAAGGAACGAAACTCTTCTGAACCACACCTAATAATCAGGGCCCGACTTAGTCTAATTGGGGCCAGGGGCAGAAACTTCTTTGCCCCCCCCGCTGCTCCGCTACTTTAGTAATAAAGAAACGTGCATCTACCGGGATAGCCAGGTTCGTAGGGCGTTGAATTTGCATCTCTTAGGTTGTGAGTTCGAACCCCGTCGGCAGAAGACTCCCAGTGTATGTGGTAGCTGGTGCACGTTTAAATTTATTTTGGATACAAAATCCTCTTGTCGAGACAGTACCATTGAGGGTACTGGTTCAGAGGTGATCGTTCTCTGATTCAGGTCTAAATTACGATCTATGGATGAAATGAAAGGCATGAATGAAAGTCCGCCGCGTAAAAAGGGTTGTGACGCATGAGTAGCTAAGACGTACTCTTCGCTCTAGGTGACGCTACTGAAAAACAAAAAACGTTCTCTCGGCTTAATATCACTGACTCCGTCAGCGGACTTGTCTTGGACAAGTGCCATAAGAAACAACAACAAGAGAATCGTGCATTAAACTTGTCTATGGTATTTTTCGTTAATCAATAAAAAAATGCTATTTAAGCTTAAAACTAAAAAACACTCTTAGTCTTAACTCGAAGTACCACATTTAACCATTGAATTTAAAACGCTATTTGACAAAATGCTAAGGCAAGCTTTATATTAGAATGTTTTCTGCAACTATCTTAAGCATTTGTCTATAAGAGAAACTCTTAAATCTCATTAACTAAATATTAGTACATTTTTAATCCTTAACTGGGGACGTGCGGACTGTGAGACCACTAGCGATGGATTTTCGGTCACCCCTATTCTATTTTTAGCTCAATTGAATGGATTGACCCTGTAGCTTCCTGTTTTCTGACCTTCAATACACGTGCACTTTTTCAACCGATTTCAGCGGATGCTTTTTTAAATAATTCAGTTATTTCTTTAAGCGCGGTCTCTGATACCGCACCTCCCTGTTAGTGTCACAGTGATAAACAAGGCTTAGCAGATGGCGCTAAAACTTGGGCCCCGAAATATCATCCAATTTACTGATTCTATTATGAAGCAGTGCTCCAGACACTTTTAAATGAAGCAGAAAGTGATTTCAGTGATAAGGATAATAGTACAAAAGAGTTTTTCGATGAAAGTTCGCATTCAACTGATTCTGATATGAATGTTCAAACATAACTAATATTTCTAGTGATAATGTATTTTGAAAAATTTATAAAATATATTAATATACCAAGATATATATATATATACAGAATTTATAGGTTCATTTTTATACTAGTTCTTAACTTGTATGTTTAAAATGCCTAAGAAAACCGTGCTATGAAAGTCACACAAGCCGATAAAAAAAAGGGCCAAGTTTACCCAATGTCAATTTTTTTTATTTTTTTTATTTTTCATATAATTGATGAATTTTACATTATATTGTCTTCTATATACCTTCATATACTGTAAAATTAAATACGATTTTAAAAAAAAGTAATGTTTTTTCAAGAATATTATTTATTGTAACATGTAATTTGAGAAGAAAATGTATGTTCCAACGCATTTACTTTTTTTAATGATAATATATTTTGAAAAATTTCTAAAACATATCTATATATCAAGAAAAATGCCTGCAAAATATATTGGCAGTTTTTCATACTAATGCATTTATTAAAAAAATTAATTTGAGTATAAATGAAATGCGATCTCATAGACCGCACCTCCCCAGTTAAGTCCTAAAATTTCACCTCCCCAATTAACGGTTAAATGAAAAATATGCAAATTTCTTAATTGTTAACAGCTCCCAGATATGTAAGATCGCTCCATTTATTTTATTGTAGCTTTAATACAGTATAAATAAGAAACTAGTCAAAATAAATTAATCCCAATAAATTATCCAATAATAATAAAACTACAACATGCAATAGGAAGGATGGAGGTTTGTTTTCCGGCGTATGCTCCTGAACGAGTTCTTAGCTTGTGCTGGGTTAACAAAATCAAAACACAAGTATAACAAATAATTTAAAATCTGCCTGAATCAACAAATAAAGGTAAAACAGCCTTCACTTTATGACAACCCAGAACAGAGAAATCACAAATCCAACCAAAAGACAGTGGAATACAACCCAACTTGGCACGGAAGGAAATTGCATTGACTGGAAGAGTCCTAGATATTAATCGAAAAATTAAGACCTGATTACGTCTATATAAATTCAGTTTTTTAAAATTGAAAGCATCAAACCATTTATATTTTTAATAATATTTAGAATTTTCCTATTCTAAGTTTTATTTATGTCGTACAATTTTAACACATACCGAACTAGTGTCTTCGGGCGAGATCCAGTCACAGATATAAGGAGAAATTAAGGCTTGCTTAGCTAAATCATGAGCCCGTTCATTTTCTGCAATTCCCACGTGGTCAGGAGTGTATAACAGCTCTAAAGAGGAACATATCTTTAAGGCATTAAATATTTCCCGGGCCACAAAAAGAGCGCTTCTCGGAGAATGGAAGTTTAGGCTTCTCAGGGCCGTCAAATTGGATAAACTGTCAGTTAAAAAATATAATCTTTATGTTCTTTGACAAAGTTCATTACAACCAGAGCTATAGCAAAGTCTTCCCCTGAAAACACAGAGTTAATGCTGTGTACCGTTCTCTTTATGACAACATTCGAAGAGCAGTTGACAGCCGCCACCGTAGTAGAGTTCTCATTATTGGATGCATCTGTGGCCAAGATAATTAGATCCGGGGGGAGCTGTGATTCGAACTCGACGAACAAATGTTTAATGGTAGTCGAATCCAAGCTTCTTTGTTGGAAACTCAAGTCATGGGTCCTAATAAATAAATGCTTACAGTCACCCCACTTTACCGGAACCATAATCGGGATTATTTGGTCCAGGGACAGGTTTTTTTGATGGCAATATTCTTCCAATGCTCATGCGCAGGGAGTCTTTAGAAAATGCGGTTAGAGATTACAGATTTCACCTCGGATATTGATCTCGATACTTCTGTGAATTCACGGGCTGAGAACTGATTCACAAAGAATATCACGGGTTGTTTTTTTTTCGAATTTTAGTTTAATATTGATTTTATTTGATATTTTATAAAGAATTGGGAGAGGTGTCCACCGTGGGAGACCAAGTGCAAATCGAAGGATGTTGTTCTGTATCGTTTGCAAAGCTGCTAAACCAGCTTTATTGGTCATACCAACCGTATGAGCTCCAAATTAAATGGATTGAGTAATGCATGCATTGCAAATTTTGATTAAATTAGATGCGTTCGTGCCCCATCTGGGAGAGGCCAATCCTTTGATCACATTTAACTTTTTAAAGGCTTTAGTTTTAATCTGGTCAATATGTGAACGAAAGGACAAAGTTGCAGCAAACTGAATGCCAAGATAGTGAATGTTATTGGACCAAGTGATACTACAACCACGAAAAAGGACTTCAAACCCAACTGGCGATTTTCGAGAGGAAAGGTTTATTATATTACTTTTTTGAGGAACAGTATCTATGTGCCATTCGTTGCACCAGCTTTCCAGTTTAGACCTCAATATTAGTTTCTTTTACTAATAAAAATATGTCATCCACATATATAAAGCAATAAACATCATTGAATAAGATACAATACATATCATTCATAAAAATTGTGAAGAATAACGGGGAAGGAACACTTCCTTGCGGTACGCCCCTTTCGTGCTTAAAAAGTAAAGAAGACACGTCTCTCCATGATACAAAAGCTTTCCTATCTTGTAAGAAATATGCGATTCACAGGGCAAGATTACCCTTTATCCCCGATTGTAATATTTTGAGCATTAAGATGTCATGCCATACATTATCTACGCAGCCTTTATATCTAAAGAAATACCATACACGAGCTTCTTTTTAGCTCTGGCTGTTAAAATTTTATTGAGTAGGGCTGCAGATAGGCTGTCACAGCCTTTGTACGGGAGGAATTCAGCATGAAAAGGAGAGAAAAATCTTTTTTTCCAAATAGTGGCGCAGAAGCCTGTCCAGAAACATCCGTACGAAAATCTTTCCCAATACTGATGTTAACGCAATGGGTCTGTATGATGTGATCTCTTCTGCATTTTTCTTAGGTTTTAAGATAGGAATTATCTTCGCTATTCTCCAGCTTTCTGGAACAGTCGTGTTGGGCCAAAAGTTATTGAATAAGTCTAGAATTTTATATTTATTTTCATCGGAAATACAAGACAACATTTTCTTATTTGTCTGGTCAATGCCTGGGTATTTGTTTTTCGTTTTTTTAAATGCATTTTAAAATTCTCTATAAGAAATAGGGTGATTCAAACACATTTCGCCATAATTTTTAGGATCATCTACAGAAAAATCTAAAGGAATACGTACATTTGGTGCTCTCTTAATTAAGCTAACTGCTATTACATTTGCTTGAGCAATCGGCGCTGTAAGAGTAATACCCGATGAGAGAACAGGATCGGATATACAGGGAGACTCATCTTTGTTAAGTAAGGCTTTAACGATGCTGAATGCCTGATGGGAAGAAGCTACCGCCTGACAGGTTTTGTTCGCAAAAGCTTCGCTTTCTACTCTTGACGTACTTTCTGAGAACTGCCGCCATTTCTTTATATGCAGTCCAGTTTAAAATAGAGGGATGTGATTTCGTCTTTCTTAACAATTTCCTTTTTAGAGCCTTAAGGTAATTACATTTAGCATCCCACCAAGGACAGTCGTAGTGCGCTGATTTAGAGAACGAGTAAGATGATGAGTTGGCACTTTCCTGGAAGATTTTAGTAAGTGCATCGAGGGAAGAGACAATCCCTTGATATTGGAGAAAAGTATTGGCCTTCTTTGTGAATTGGCCCCAATTAATGTACTTCCGCGTATAAAGAGACTTTTCACCTAAATTGCAAAGGAGGATAAAAATGGGGCAGTGATCGCTATCAAACATATCATGGGATATCTCTATAATAATCGTACTGATTATATCTGAGAGTAGATTGACAGATCTGTGGCAATTGTTATGAGCGAGGATAGAACCTGGGACCTTGTGGTTCGCAGCCGAGTAACATGACCACAATACAAAAGCAATTGCTCGTATAGCGTAGCTGTTAACTGGTTTATAAGCTTTCACCACATATCTAATAACGAAGGCAGCTTGAGTTCTCTGGTATCTGGTACAATGTTTCATATTGAGCAAGCACATATGCTTGGTGCTAATCCAATCCAGGACCAAGTTTGCATCGGAAGATGAATGATCGCTCCCAAGTGCAGGAGGATGAATATTAAAATCCCCCAGCAATACGAAAGGAGAAGAGATTTGTGAGTATAATCATTCCAACCAGTTGTCTCTAAATTTACCTCCAGGAGAGTAAAGATTGATAACCGTGAGTGAGAATTCAGAATTTCAGCCAATACGTATTTTTACCGCTAAGACCTCCACTTCCGACGGAGTAAGTGTGAGTGAGATCACTTGAGCTGGAATATTCTGTTCTACTGCAGTTGACAGTCCACCTCGAGCAGATTTTGTCTTTCAAATCGAAAGATTTTTGTTTTTGAGAGAGATAGAAGCAAAGGCATTGAGCCAAGTTTCCTGCAAAATTAAACACTGGGCAGACGAAAAAGGGGGAGCCTGCAGCCAAGGGATCTTATTTTTGATCCACCTAACGTTCCACTTAACAAACTACATGGGGGGAAAAGGAGGAAAAAGAAAGATTAAAAAAAAATTAAAACTAACCGATACCCGAGAAATCCTTCCCAAAGCTGAAATGACTTATTTGAGCTAGGGAATGTTGATAGTGCACAACACCTGGGTATATTCAAGATTGGATTCTAGAGGGGCAATTTTAGATTGTAGTGAGCAAATCGTTGCCCTTTGAGTCTCTATTTGTTTCCGGAGAGTAATATTCTCTTCAACTTGTTTATCTAAATTTTCCTGAGTTTCGCCTATACGTGCAATGCACTATCTATTAACTTCTTGAAGTTTTAAGAGTTCATTTCTTTTGGGTAGTAGAGCATATAAAGTCCTATAAAGCCGAGTAGAGACCCGTTATTTGCTTTTTTTGGGTTTTCGGTACACTAAATCGGCGAATCACCCTTTAACTTTTGCACATAAGTTTGCGATTTTGCTATCTTTCTTGCTTCCAGAAACGATATATCTTTTCTGATTATTTTGGGTTTAATCCATGGGGACGGACCCTTATTACCATCAGTGCACAATTACCATCAGTTAATTAATAAGCAGAAAAGGCCAGATTTATAATCTCTTTTTCTAGACGGTAATAACTGCATGGGCCTCTTCGCATCTAAAACATTTAGCGGGTAACTTACACTCTTTGGCATGTGAGTCCCCACAATTTTTATATCTTTTATCGTTTTGACACCGGATCTATGTGTGACCAAATCTTAAGCATTTATAACATAGTTTGGGATTCTCTATAAACTTGGTCGCTTTTAAGACGAGTCGACCGATCTTTATTTCAGAGCGATTTGTTTTCCCAATTTCTTCAATTAGAACAATTGGAATAGGGTCTGACGTCCCCTTCTTTTTAAATGTAACAATTTTTGTTGCGATAATATCCTGTGTAGATAGTTCTTCGTTAATTTCCAATATGCTGAAAACCGTGTCTACATCTCGAATGATGTATTTTGTTATAATGTTCGTGTTTATGATTCGAATCCTTGCTTCCAGAACACTATTGACAAAATTTGTTACTTTCTCCACAGATTTTAAGTATCGAGTAACTAGAACCAATTTTCTGTACTTATTTAGGGAAAAGTTATCTTCTTTATGGGTAAGTGTTCCGAACGTGGCATTGATTATTGTGGGTTTAATCCAAGGGGACGGACCATTATTACCATCAGTGCACAATTTTATTTTTGAGCAACCCCTCTGAATTTCAATGTTGGCTTTATCATATATCGAGAACTCATTTGCTAATATATAATTTATCTTCCTGTTCTTATATTTGCCCTCAGACTCTAAATCTGGTTTCCTCTTCATCATAACTGACAAAGAATCTAATTTGGATGCGGCCAGAATCAAAAAGTGCAGCAACCGAAACAATTAAAAAGAAAGACCTGAAAAATCCTACCTTGAATTTTTTTTTCAGAAAATCAGTGCCAGTTTCCTTGTCTCTCCAAAAAAAAAAAAAAAAAAATCGCTTTGTAGTCAAGGCAAAAGCTGCAAACAAAACCTGAAAAAGGAACCTCCTCAACATTACCATTACTCGTTGTTTTGAGAAAACAAAAGACAGAATGACTGCAAACAAACCAATAGCAGAAACAACTACAAGAAATAGCACAGCTTTCACTTCAAGCCGCTTTCCTTCCAACCCACCTTCACCTTGTAGTTTCCTTACAGAACTCCACAACATGCAATACCACGCGCAAAAGAATTAAAAATAAACAGCAAATAGTTAAGATATCATTTGCAGTCATCATTATGCGTTATCATTCGATATTTGGGAAAGGATCCAGGTGGATTTTAACAGTTTTGCAAATAAAATAAATTAATCAAAAGAATATTTGACATTTTTGTGAGAATTTTGCGAAAATACAAGTTATAATTGATTATTTTGATTTCTCAGTGTTGTGAAAATCCAACAGAATCCACTAACACGATGCAACTGAATTTTTCGCAGTTGCGATTAAGATGACCTAGTTAACTATCATATCGCTGCAGTTTGTGAACTTTTCATTAGTTTCGAAATGCAGTTTTCTGATTGTTAACTAGGTCATCTGGCTGCGAAAAAATTGTATCCTTGCTAACATTAGGGCGGAATTCAGATAAATTTCCACAATTACGAGGGGCCCAATTAAGCCAATCAGAAGCCCGTATTTTTGTAAATATATCGTATTTTGCGATATGTAAAAATACAAACTTTTGATTGGTCAAATTTGTCCATCGTAATTGCGAAAATTTAGCTGAATTCCACTCTAGAAATCCATGGATTTACGAAATATAGATATTTTTGGTGTTCATACGATAGATTAATGAAGAAGCTAACATAAAACTGACGGATTTTTCACTGTACTGATATTTTGTTTAAAAAAAGTTCATTAAAGAAGGAAACTTAAAATAAACTTTCTATTCGATTGAGGGGGGGGGGTTCTGATGTGAGGACCCGGGGCAAATGCGCTGTATGCCCATGCCTTAGTCAGGCTCTGCTGATAAGGACTATTGGTGGAAGAAATGAGCTGCTTATTGTGCATAAATCAGATTTCTATCGCACTCAGACTTCCACAGTAATTTTTTTAAAGAGGTTTCTGCAGACATTCAGTGCTTCAAATAAATTCCATATGTGATATCCCTTAAACGAATATAAAGCCATAATTATTATCATATATTTAATATTTTTCTATGATAATTGATTTGATATTCACATAATCAAATTGTCTGTGCTCGGTTAATATGAGAATTCCGCTTTCGCCAAAGAAGGCCCAGTTTTTTTCAACAAATACATGATTTAATATGAAGTCCTTATAAAGATAAAAGTTATATTTTAAATAAATTTACACCGATAAATTTCCCATCATAGATATTTAAATACATCTTGGATGATGCATAGAAGTTCATTCAAATGTGAATACTTTTTTAAACGTGTAACAGAAAATATAAATGTTTGCATAAGGCATGGGTATCAATGGTATTTATACATCATCAGTAATATGGTTTGCAATGTGGTAAAGAAAACAGCATCGTTTATCAACATTTCTATTATAATATTTATTTTCAGTGTAACGTGAATTCTTCCTAACCGAAAAAAATTGCACTGTTCGTATTAAAATTATTTATTTTGACTAATTCTTGTTCGTTTTCTCAATAAACTAATTTTTTTAAAATATTTTAATTTTAATGCAAATAAATAAGTTGTCACTTTTAACACAAAGTTTCCTATATAGTTTTTTTTTTTTTTTTTTTTTTTGCCAAAAACTCTTTGAAAAATACATGAAAGAGAAATGAAATCAGTGGTTTCGTAGACTCGTAAATGTAATAACTCATAAATTTGCTATAAAGTTGTTTAAAAAAAATACCAATAATACTTGCTAAGTCTTAGTATCTAAAAAAATCGAATAAAAACGAAATTTTTGAAAAATTACATAATCGATGAAAAAGGGTTGTAACCTGCCTTTTGATTGTCAGTTAACTCTATTCCAGTTTGTATAATGTCTACATATTATTTTCATTGGAGCTTTATTTTATTTTTTCAGAGAAAGTTTTAATAAGAAAAAATTCTTTTGTAAGATTATTGAAAGAAAAAATTCTTACAAACCGGTATCGTGTGTGAATGAGGACAGCAAAAGGCCCTGTTTGTGGCCCTCGAAACTATATAGTTTTAGGAGTTAACACTAAATTTAATATTGTATTTTGATAATATAAATAATAATCATATATAATTAATAATTTCATATTTAAAAAAACCTAGAATTTGAAAATACTGTTCAATAAAATCACAAGAGTTTTTAAAGATCGAAATTTGCAAAGGTTTCCTCTTCTCTTTGTGTATTTTATCCTTTAACAAGGTAATTCAATAGAGGTCCGCTTGAATCTCATTCTATTTACATAATTTTGTAAAAAAAATCTGTTTTCTGTTATTTAGAGGTTCAAATATTCAATTTCTAAATTAAAACACATTATAACAGTATTAGTCAAAACGATACTATCCATGGCTTGTTTATTCATTAAGAGTCTTAAAATCAAGCTGAGTCTGTCTTATATAACTCACATAGCACGTAAAATTAGTTTACACAAATTTAATATGTAAGTTAAATAATTCCCAAGTTTGGTTTTTGCAAATTATATAGAAAATTCTAATAAATCCGATGAGTTAAATACGATAATATTATCTATATTTATTGTTCTCATACAGATTTCTAAAAATTGAAAGCTATTCAAACCAAAATTTAAATCAGTTAATAATTTAATTCAGTTGAATTTAATAATTGAAAAGGTATACCATTAAAAAGATCTATTCCCGAAATATTAGATTTTATCAATATCAATAAATGATTAATAGAAAAAGTTTTCTTCAATTATTTACTTAAAAATGATAGAAGTTTTTTTTAATATCCTTTGCATAAAATTAGTTAAAACATTTCTGATATCAATCGTAATAAAACGCATTAAATATCGTGTTATTTAATTGCATTATTTTTTCTGGCATAAGTTTTATCTGGTCGGCTAAACATTTTCACTCGAGTTCAAACGTGTAAGTTCCCATAGAGTTAATTGACGAAACTACGTATCACACAACTGAGATCCCCACAGAGAACATCTGCCGTCAGAAACCGCCCCAGATCGATATCTCTGAAAGAAGGGGTGTTAAGAAGGAAAAGAAAGGGTGGCCCCCGCAGTAGGAGAGGAAATGCCAGAAATAGAATTTTCAACTCGAGGGAAACTGTTCTCCAATAAAGGGAAGGGAGAAATGTGTGAATGGGTTGAAAAGTTGAAACTGACCAGTTATTCTTAGAATTTCAGAATCATTGAAATCATTCAAAACCGCATATCACTGTAAAGGGGTCCATTCATGTGAGGTAAAAGTCACATGTCATGAATTTCTGCTCATAGCATTTAAGTTTTCATCCGCACCGCTTTCGTCGATGTCTGCCATTAACGTTCTCCGCCAAGTATGAAGCTTATTTTTTGTTTACATTTGAAGCTATAATTTTTGAGTCATTTTCTTTCCTCTTATTATGCGTTAAAAGATGAAATAATGGCGTGCTGTTGGATGCTTTAATACGGAACAGAAGAGTGATCATCTTGATAAAATGTTTTTTTTTAATTTTCTTTCACCAATCCTTACTAGGGTTATTAGCTTTGGATTAGAAGGTTTTACGCCTTTTTTGAAGTCGGTGATATGCTCCGATCTTTTTGAAGAGTTCATTCAGTGTGTGACCATTTACTAAATATAGGAAACTGAAACTCAAAGCTGTTCCAGTAATTTTTTAGAAAAATTCTTCGAAGAAAAAGAAATCGGTAAGCGATTTCCAGTCAAAAACTAATGAGGGCAATCAAACAAAATCATGAGTGCATTTCTAATCTACTTTATTGACATTTAAGGAAATTTCTGATAATTTTGAATATGCTTAGAAGGTTTTAAAATGCTTACATGAATATTGCATTATATTTTACCTACAAAATCCTATCTAAATTTAATTGGCGTAAGTAAGCAAACTCCTGTTGAAAAAAAAAGTATCACTCCTATCTTAAAATTAACAACTGCTATAATGCTAAACTTGGGTGGAAGTAAATGAATTTCTTAAAGATTTATTTAATAAGTGAATATTTTACTAACTGCTGAAAATCCAATTTTCTTATTGACTGTTATCATTTATGATTGATGTATTTTATTAAAAGTGCTCTTAATTTGATTGCTACATATAAGAAATATATATAAGTTTTGAATATGCATGTCATTTAGTTATATAAATTCCAGAGAATTGATTATTAAGCAAAATTATACGAATCTGATTTCAGTGGAATGTACTCTACTTCTTCTCAGGCTATTACTTTTTCTGAAATAATCTACAAGATCAGTAATTTTCAAAATGAGCTGCAAGAACCTCAGGATTCTATGTGAAAGAAAGAGAGATTCATTCCAGAGAATATTGTTGAGGATATTAAAATGAGGGCATTTACAGGTTTCACTAAAGAAAGGTTTTTCTCTATATATGTTCTTTTTTTAATTTTCAAGCAGATCTCCACAAATTAAATTTGTCACTTCCAGTTGATTTATATGTTCTGTTCCTTGTTAAATTAAGGACTGGAATTTCAAATAATTTTTTTTCTATTTTGTTTGAAATTTCAGATTCTGCTGTTTCAAGGTATTTTAGTTTTTTATGAAAAGTTGAAATTGTTACCTATATTTCCTCTAAAGCAGTGATTCACAAATTGTGGGGCGCCCCCCTCTCTAGGGGGTTGCGAGCACACTAGAGAAGGGACGCGAGAATGTCCAAGAAAATATTTTAAAAATTTGACTAACTGACTGAAAGGAAAGCACGCATACACAAAGAAAACAAAATACATTTTGACTTATTTAATAACTTATTAAAGTAAAACAACTTACAAATCAAAACTTACTTAATCAAAACATGCTAAATTAAAAACAAATTTAATAATTATTAGTGACTTCCTTGGGTAAGACTTGCAGAGCAAAGTTTTTGGAAGGAAGGCTTAATATTAGAAATAGCCACTCTCAGTTCTGTTTCTATATTTTGTCTTCAAAGAAGCCACAGCAGAAAATCCAGTTTCACAAAGGTAGGATGTTGAATGGTAATAGAATGCGAAAGCCTTGTTTTTAGTGCAGAAAAATCATTCTCTATTCCTGCCGAAAATTCAAATAGTGATTTATTACTAAATTGTCTTTCAGTTTCGCCACTTGTCGTGAAGTCTATGAATTTTTCTTCCTCATCAATTGAGAGTCTTTCGAGAGTCTTATGAAATGGATCCTAAATCCACTCGTAACTTGCTATCAGTTTGTCGTCAGCATGAAAATACTTTTTAAATTTCTTTGCCAGCATGGCTAAATGATTTTCAGTTGTTACAAAAACCACTTTTACATATTTTTCTTCAGCCTTATGAGTTTTAGTACAATCACATTTGCAAACATTGTTAGGTTTTTGCTTCAAATTTCTGCTCCACAATTCCAATTTTTCTACAAAAAGCATTAACTTTATCACTCGTATCCAACATATGTGTATTTGCCCCTTGGAGTTGAAGATTCAAGTTATTTAATATCTCGAATATTTCTACTAAGTACTTCAATTTCATCACAAATAAACCAACGCGAAAATTCTCGGTTTCCTGTCTATTTTCTTCTTTTAGGAAAATGGCGATTTCTTCTCTTAATTCATAAACACGTTGCAAAAATTTCCCACGTGATGACCATCTTGCCTCGCAATAAAATAGTAACGCTGAATGTACTGAACCCATGTCTTTACAAAGTGCGGAAAATATTCTCGATTTCAGGGGTCTCATTTTTATATAATTTACTGCGGTTACAACCGTAGTTAACACAATATTCAAACCAGGACTCATTTCTTTCGAAGCCAAAGTTTTTTTGTGGATCATGCAATGTGTGCACTGAGGCGAATTTTGTTTTACAAGTGCTTGTATACCTTGGAATCTTCCGGACATTGAACGAGCACCATCGGTGCATATTCCGATGCAATTTTTCCATTCTATGTTTGCCTCCTTCATAAAATCATTTAAAATAGCAAATAATGCGAGCGCTGATGTTTTGAGATCTATTGGTTTGCAGAAAAGTAGTTTTTCTACTACTGACATATTATCACAAATTCGAACATACACAATTAAATGAGCATCTTTATTACTATCTGTTGCTTCATCAAGCTGTATTGAAAACAATTTGTCACGCAATTTCGAGAAAAGCTGACACTGTACATCTTCAGCTATATCGCCAATTCGACGAGCAACAGTATCATTTGAAAGAGGTGTGAACTGCAATTGCTTTGAAAAATTATCTTCAAACATAGTTTCTACAATCTCAATTGCTGCTGGCAAAATAAGCTCTTCACCAATGATATGAGGTTTTTTACATCTGGCTATTTTATATGAACTTTGTAAGATGCAATTAATGCTTTTTTGTTCACAGACAAAGTTTCTTTAAAATACGATTTTTGCTTTTCATATGATTTTAATTTTGATTGGAAGAATTCTCTGTTTCTGTTGACGTACTCACTATGAAGCGTTTCCAAATGTCGTTTATGTTTATTATGTTTATGCTGTCTGCGGCCAATTTTTTTGAGCAGATGATACACAGGGGCCTTTCTTCTTCATTTACTTCAGTACTGGTGAACCCAAAATTCAAGTACTCTTGAGAATATTTCCTTGATTTTATTTTCGGTACCATGCTCGTCTGTATACTTGTTGATGTTTTACTATCGGTCTAATGATTGCTTACTTCCGCTTAAAAATTTATTCATGAGTCTGGATAAATCTGATGCCATGAATATTTAATATGGGGCATTGCAATTAACACGAAAACATATATAACATACAAATTCACGATAGATTCGATAGCGATAAAAGGATCGACTCGAATGAGACTGGCTGGAATTGAAACTTGCGTTATCGAATATTTTCCTTCTTCTTATGAGAAAACATTTGCTCCGCGTATGCTCGAGACGGCATCGGTCGTGTGGATTCCCTTCCACAAACATTGCTATTTTTTTCACTTTTGTTTTGTCATGTTTCTGTTTTATTTCTTTTATTATTCGAAAAAAGTATTCCCAGTTTCTAAATTTAGCTCACCCCATTTAGGTTAACTTTCATTAATGAATTTTTCTACTTTCATATTCTTTTAACGTTATCTCCCAGTTTTTCTTTCATTTCAAATATAATATTTAAATTTTCTCCGCTTTCATTCGCTTCATATGTTCACCTTCCGCTTGTCCAAAATGCTAGAAAGTGGTTTCTCGCCAACGTTGGCTCGCCTTTTCTCTTGTTTTGGCAGTTAGTTAAAAATAATTTAAAAACTGAATCCAAACTACTCAATATTCATTATTGCTGTATAAATTTTATTGTAAGCGGGGGGGGGGGGGTGCGATGAAAATTATGATTGAAAACTGGGTCACGAATACTGAAAGGCTGAGAAACGCTGCTCTAAAGTCATTTGTTATTGAAACCATGATAAAACAGTTTGATTCTGAAAATAAAGACTCCAAAGTCATTATTGACTGTACTGAATTTCCTATATAGAAACCTAACAATCCAGTAAAATAGCAAATGACTTTCAGTATTTTACAAAAAACAAATACTTTAAAAGATGAGATAGTCGCAACGCCTTCAGGAGCCAGCAGCTTCATTTCACCATTTTACTGTGGTAGCATATCTGACAAGGAACTTTTTATTAAAAGCTATCTGATGGATGCATTAGAACCGAATGATGTTGTGATGACAGATAAAGGTTTCCAAATTGAACACGAACTACAAATAATAGGATATAAATTGAAATGTTCTAAATTTTAAGGAAATGTATTCAGTTTAATATTACTGAAAGAATTGATAACTGCAAGATATCCAATGTAAGGGTTACTGCAGAAAGAGCTATTTCAAGAATTAAAATGTACAAATATTTTGCAGGGGCTCTCCCTTATACATGTTTATATAATGTCAATTCAGCATTTTTTATTACTTGCATGTTATGTAACTTTCAAAGACCATTAATTAGCATCAAATAATTTTTGTGTTTGATGTTTAGTTTTTGGTATTATAATAAAATGCATTATGAGCTTTTACTTTTTTACTAGGAACCTTAAAGTTTTCTTTATCTTTTAGTAATTCATATTATTTGGTTATTGCTAGGTAATCAAATCTAATAACAAAAGAGCAAAATGAATTGCTCCAGAAAGCATTATTACTAATTTTCCAAACACATTTGCTGATTTATGATGGATTCAAGGTAAATTTATGTCAAGCAATTGTTTCTATTGTTAAAAATGAAATGTCATTAGTTTTTGCATTTAAACTGAAATTGATTGTTATTTTAACATCAGAATCAATGATTTCTGTTTTAAAAAATACAGATCTTTTTATTGAAAATCAATTTCCATATCAGCATTTATTATATATTTATTTCATTTATTATATATTTCCAACTTCATCGCTACATGAATGTTTCACTCTCCTTTTTTTATTTCTTTAACATATCGATTTTAAATCATAAAATTCTGTAAAAGTAAATTCTGTAATCATAAATTCTTCCAACTCCTCTTTATATCCTACTTATATATCATGACCTTATTCTTGTTTATTAAATTTACTGTATTCTATGTGCTTGTTTAATTTTATGATATTCATTCAATGTAATTTTTATCAATGTAACTTAAAGCATTTTAAAATACATTTCAGAAATGTTCTGCTTTAAAAGTATATTGCTCAACATTATGTTTTTATTAGTGCTAAAAAAAACCCTGTTGTTTAGTATCTAGGATATTTCTGTTGAATAAAACTTATTTCATCATTTATTTTGAGATTCTTGTTATACTATGTTTATATTCTTTGTGTCTAGAAAAATAAATATTGATAAATAGTTTTTTTTTTAGTTTTTTTTTAATAGGTGATTAAAAAAACATCCATTTGATCAAATTTTTTCAAATAATTATCATATGTATTTTATCTATACTTTTTTGTAATGTGTAAATAAAAATTATGAAGGAGTAATTTTGCTTGTTTGTCCTTTCATTATTTCTAAAAATTAAAATGAAATAACTGATTTATAAGTTGCATAGATTTATAAAAATGTATCGATATCTTTTATATTTCATAATTTGAAATTGTAAACATAATTTATTCAATGTATACAAATGTGAGTTTCATGTTCTTTCTTCTGAGCAAACTGAAAACATCAAAGTCTCAATATTAATTAAAATCATTACATAAGAAAAAAAGTAATAATTTTACTGGTGAGTTTCGAAATTTTAACTTATCCAAGAGTAATAATTATTTTTAAAATACTGCATTCATAAAATTCAACATTCGATAACATATAAATAATATGTAAAAATGAACATATGCAATTTTTAAAAAACACTGCCATAGCCATTTGTCAAAATGTATCTTTTAGACAAAGAAAAAAAAAGGATATGGGAAAGAAAAGAATAAAACGGCACCAAACTAATTAAAAAATGATATTAATTAATTATGCAAAAACAATAATTATATTAAAAATACTAATTAAAATTTTAATATAAGGAATAAAATTACATTACTACGAAAATTTGGAGAAAATAATTCAAAATATTTATTTCTTTTTAAAAAGATCAAAAGTTTTTAATAATTTTTCGGCTAGAGTAACATTCAACTTTAATGCTTTCATTAATGTTATCGGCAGACATCCCGAATGCGCAGAACGGATGAAAATTGAACAGAAGCAGTTTGTTTGGTACCTGTCACGTGATCGTGAATTTATCCCATTCGTGCTATTCACAGGAAGTGTTTGTAAGAGTGAAATCATTGCTTACTGACTGGTATCAGTGATTTCTTTCCTGACTTACAAGGGGAGGGCACGAGGTTGAAATATGAGATCGGGATGAGATTTAATATAATGATGGTATACATTTAGAGTACTCATTCATGAAAATATTAAAACGCAATGACCGATCAATTTCGTGAAAATGGTCCACAAACTTTTGGTAAAGCTTATATACTGATAACTTGTCTCTTGTCCTGATGATCCCGATGGCATGGTTGTCTTGGTAACCGTTTTGTATGCGGAAGGTCAGGGTTCGAACGTGGTTAGGATTTTCTTTCTTTTTTTTTATTCAATTAAAAATTTACAAATACTCTTTATTAATATGTTTTTAATCTATTTCATTGAAAATAAATATTTATTATCAAAATATATAATAATAAAATTAAAATTTTGAAAGAAAATAATTATAAATACAGATGCATTTTTTTAAACAAAATAAAATTATTTAAATTTAATTAATTATTTACAGATAGTTTTAATTAATATGCTACTTATTTTTATTCAAGGTTAAATGTTTATTATTTTAGTACTTAAATTGTAATTTAATATTTAAAAAATAGTAATAATTGTAACATAAATTGTGATAATTATTAATTATAAATACTCACATCGTAAAAAAAATTATTCAATATTTCTAAAAAATTATCCTATACACATTTACTTTCGATTATATACAAGAACCAGAATGGTAACTATAGTAAAAACATTGGAAACAAAATATATCTCGACATCTTGCAGAACTGATAAATGATGATTGTCCACAAGAGCAAGATTTCTTTAAGAGATCTATGGGGAAATAAACTTCATTTGCATTTAAAAATATCTCTCTTTCAGCAGAAAGTTGGGCAGCGTCCCATGCATACCTTATCTTAGTATTAAAAATTGGCGATGACAATTGATGGTGTACAATTGATTGATTTTTTTACACTATCTTCGCTAGAATTTATTTCTTGATCATGTTCGATTAAATAAGAATTTTGTATACGCTTAATACGCTTTGAACCATCTGCCTACGCATTCAATAAATTAACACCTGCTCTCTACTATTTCTTTTGATTACTGCAGTTGGGGATGTTTGCTTATATATTTGACAAATATCAGCCGCTCCCTTCAATTTTTGATATAAATACAGCTTCGTTCAGTTAGAATTGATAATTTATTATTACTAAAATCCAAGAATTTGAAAATTAATTGTTTGAAAATGATGCAACCAAGTTAAATTATCTATAACCATTAATGTTACGTTTTTAATTATTTTTCCTTTAAACATTAAATTATAATTTAAGTATTAAAAGAATAAACATTTATCCTTGCATAAAATTAAGTAGCATATTAATTAAAGATATGTGTAAATAATTAAATTTAAATAATTTTATTTTGTTTAAAAAATGCATCTGTATTTATAGTTATTTTCTTTTAGAATTTTAATTTTATTATTAAATACTTCAATAACAAATATTTATTTTGGATGAAAAAAAATAAAAACATGTTAATCAAAACTGTTTGTAAATTTTTAATTTAATAAAAGTTATTAAAAAAGAAAAAGAAGAAAAAAAGAAAAAAACTAGCCAGGTTCGAACCTGACCTTTCGCATACGAGTCGGTTACCTAGACAACCATGTCATCGCGACGGGAGTCAAGTTATCAGTATATAAGCTTTACCAAAAGTTTGAGGACCATTTTCTCGAAATTGATTGGCCATTTCGTTTTAATATTTTCCTGAATGAACATTCTAAATGTATACTATCATTATACTAAATCTCATCTCACATTTCAACCTCGTGCTCTTCCCTTGTTAGTGAATTCTCGCTTGACAATATGAGTATCCTATAGAGATAAGTTTTAATTGCCTGTGAAGTTGCCTTCTATTGGCATTCATTTTGCTGGCGCCATATATTCATAGAATATAGAACTGAAAATGAAAATTTTAAAGAAATAACACTTTTTTATTTGAATTTTTTTAGAAAATACCTTACTTCAATAAATGTATTAAATAAATGACTTTGAAAAAAATCAGAATTAAAACTTTAGTCCAAACAGGTAAATTAAGTCAATCTCACGTTACTTAAATTACTGAATGAAATATTAATTATAATTAAAAAATATAATTAATATTATTTAATAATTTTTAATTAAGAGCGTGATTAAAATAACAGTTATTTGGAACAAATATTAAAAAATAACAAATAGCAAAAATATTTGCTATTCAAAAACTCGTGGATTACGCATCTCTATTGTGATTCAAAACCTTGATATGATTTTACTGGAAATATTTCGCTTACAGATCCTGGACCACGAATAAGCCGTCAAAGAATGCCAAATTTTTTTTAACATAAGTATGACTAATTTTTCAGTTCTTTTAAAATTCCAAGTGATATTTTAAATAAATTGCCACTGAAAAAATTATCTTTCATAGATATTTAAATACATCTTGGATGATGCATAGAAATTCATTGAAATGTAAATGCTTATTTTTTAAATATGTAAAAAAATTTAAATGTTGGTATAAAGTATACATCAATAATTTTTATACATCATCAATAATATGTTTGTCAGTGTGGTAAAGAAAACAGCTTAGTTCATTAAAATTTCTTAGTTTTTATTGTATTATTAATTTCATTTTATGTGAACGTAGATTTTTCCTTAGTGGAAAAAATGATAACATTAGTATTAAAATTATTAATTTTAACTAATTTTTTTTTTCTATTTTTCATTAAACTAATTTTTTCTTCGTAATATTTTTAATTGTGTGGCAAATAAATTAATTGCCGCTGTAACATAAAATTACTTATGTGTTTTATTAAAAACCGTTTAAGAAGTACATAAAAGAGCAACGAAATCATTGGTTTTGTAGACTCGAAAATAAAATAACACATAAATTTGCTATAAAGTTTTTTTTTTTTAAAGTCCAAAAAGTTCTAAAAAGTGTCCAAGTATCTACAAAAAGTCGAATAAGAGTGAAATTTCTGAAAAGAAAGGAATTGACGAAAGAGGACCGTAACCCACCTTTTCACTGTCAATCAACTAAATTTCAATGTAATATCTACATATTACTTTTATTGGAATCCTAATTTTATTTTTCAGAGAAAGTTTTAATAAGACAGACAAACATAGAGTATATTAAAAAAAATCATAAAATTTCATTTATTATTAAATATTTATTTGCAAAATAAGTCTTCAAAATTCCAGTTTTAAATGCTACAGTAAGTACAGTAGAGATTTTTTAACCCTTTACTCCATTTTGTGTGAGATAAGGAAATGAAGCATCTAAGTTTCCGTCTGATTGAAATATTTGTCAGAACTTCGCAAAACTACATAATTCCATACAAATATTGATGAATTTGGTGGGTAGCATACTTCCCATAGCCCTAGAAAGGGTTAATGTAGAAAATTTCTTAGCTATGCTTCAATGAAAATTTTTACAAATTGGTATTGTGTATAAGTGAGGCGCAGCAAAATGTGATTTTTGTGGCTTTCACACCTAGATGTTTGAGGAGTTAAAAGAACTTAGCACTAAAGTTGATGCGTTATTTCGCTAATATAAACAATAATTCTATATTGTAACGAAACTTGCTATAACTTGGTGTGGACTGAATGTATCAGTGGTAGAATACTATCACCTGAAAACGTCAGTTTGCAAGTTCATATCTGGCTGCAGGCAAGTTGCCTAAAATTGTTATTGATTTACTTTCTGTTATTTCTCGTTTGTTTTAGAATGTTCTTATAATTTCTGTGTCTTTTTTCATCTGGAAGATCCGAGTCATTTCGTCTTGTGCATAAAAAACAAATGTAAGGGTGAGTTCTTTGAATAAAGTCTCTAGTTGAGATTAACGAGTGTTATCTTTGAATTTAGTTAACACACGGTTCATCTACGCGACAGTTTGGTGGAGGCGCCGGATACGATAACAAAAACGACGGACGAGCTACGCAGAAGTCGGCGATTGAAAGGAGAAAATCCTGAGTTTGATCTATTGCCTGATTCAGGCAGAAGTTCGAGGAAAATGTCCGATAACAAAGAAAGGGAAACAACACTACCTATTGGTACCGGTTCAACTCCTACTGCTACAAAACCTTTTTTAACCTACCAGCTACCAAGAAATCCCTGCATGTTTTTCGGAGATGCCCATGAAGTTGCGAGCATGAGGCAGGAGGATTTTCAAAAAATCGCCATCTCTAACCGTTGGGATGATCAAATGTGCCTTGCTAATGTTATTTTCTATCTGGCCGGAACTGCTCGACAGTGGGTAGACAACAATGAGGACCTTTTCACTGATTGGACTATGTTCAAGAATTCCTTGAACAATGCGTTTTTCAGAACAGATGACATACGACGCCAAGAAGAAAGACTTTTAAATACTCATTCTCAGCCAATTGGAGAGGCATCTGAATTCTACATCCAAAATGCACTCTCATTATGCCATAAAATGAATCCAAGAATGACGGAAGACGAAAAGGTGGCTCATCTCATGAAGAGCATAGCGGAGGATTTGTATCAGATTCTTTTAGTTCATAATTTTAGGAGAACTGACGAGTTCGTAAAAAAAATGATGTGAAATTGAAAGTCTTCGGCGAAAACGTATTTCCTGAAAACAGTTTCAGAAATTGCCTAATGTTTCTGCAATCTCAGCAGAAACAGACTTTGACGACAGAAAATCCATAATTCGTGAAATTGTAAGGGAAGAGTTCAAAAGTTCTTATCTGAAATACATCACTATCCAAGTGATGAACTTGAATCCCCACCTGACATTGCATCGGTAGTAAGAGAAGAGTATATGGAGGCTGTGACCCGCTTCTCGACGTTCAGTTCCAATTAGATCGCCACCAAAACGTGAAGCAAAGAACAGCGCCTTTCCAGTGCGTAAAACGAACACGTGGAGGATTGCCAACAATGTGCCCCTCTGCAATCCCTGCGGGTGACCAGGACACGTTTTAAAGTACTGCGGGAAAGAAGACAAATATTCGCTGACGCAACAGCCGCACGAATATTCAACACCCGAGAAGATATAACTATAGAATCTCAGCAGAGCTTTGATGATAGTTACGCTCACCTCCAGTTTCAGAAGCAATTCTCCTAATCCTCGACTCTCAAACTACTGCCGACAACCCCGACGACAATCCAACCTCTCTCAACGTCGATCGAATGAGGAAACCTAATTCGGACGATCTGTGCAGGAGGTGAGGCCGCAATTAAAGGAAATTCCTCCGGCGTACATAACGAATAAATTAATAAAAAAAAACACCACCCATGTCAGAATAAATGGACAATATGTTAAAGCCCTCGTTGATTCAGGTGTTGATTACTCTGCATATTTAAAGAACTACGCCGACAAATGAATGCTCCTATGTTTACTGAGACTGGACCCATACTGAAAACTCGGCGTGGTAAGCCTGTATCCGCCTCAGGACGATGTGTATTAAGTGTAAACTTGAATGGAAATGTGAAGACCATTGAATTTGCCGTGCTTCCCAAGTGCAGCCATCAAATGACACTTGGATGTGACTCTTTCCAAGCTATTGATGCCGAAATAATTTGTGGAAATTCAACTTTCGGAAATTCGTCCAGGAAACAAAACATCAACAGGTAAATTAGATTTCGCCTTATTTGCCGCAACAGACTATCTAATGGGTCAATTCACTGTCACGTGTCAGGTACCAAACAAACCGCTTCTTTTCAATTTTCAACCGTTCTGCGCATGTCGTGATGTCTGCCGATAACGTTGATTGTTTAGTAAATATTACGCTAGCCGATCAATTATTAAAAACTTCTGATTTTCTTTAAAGATATTATTTTGAATTATTTTCTCCAAATTTTCTTAGTTATATAATTTTATTTCTTATATTAAAATTTTATTTAGTATTTTCAATGGAATTATTGTTTTTGCATAATTAATTAACATCGCTTTTTAATTCGTTTGGTGCCGCTTTATTCTTTGCCATATCCTTTTTTTTTTATCCGAAGGATACATTTTGACAAATGAATACGGCAGTGTTTTTGAAAAATTACATATGTTCATTTTTACATACTATTTTAATATTATTGAATATTGAATCTTATGAATATGGTTCCCCCAGTTAGTTCTTTCTAAAAATAATTATTACTCTAAGATAGGTTAATATTTTAAAGCTTTCTAATAAAATTATTACTTTTTTTTTCTTATGTAATTGCTTTTATAAATATGGAGACCTTGATGCTTTCGGTTTGTTCAGAGGAAAGAACATGGAACTCAAATTAGTATATATTGAATAAATTATGTTTACAATTTCAAATTATGAAATATAAAAGGTATAGATACCTTTGTTTTTAAATCTATGCAACTTATGAATCAATAATTTTATTTTAATTTGTAGAAATCATTAAAGGAAAACAAACAAAATCACGCTTTCATAATTTTTATTTATACATAACAAAAATATATATAGATAAATCGATAAAATATATGTGATAATTATTTGAAAAAATGATCAAATGAATGTTTCAATGTACTCACTAATTCAAAAAAACTATAAAACTATTTAATATTTATCAACTTTTATTTTTCTAGACACTTAGAAATAATATATGCACAATATGACAAGAATGTCAATGTAAATGATGAAATCAATTTTATTCAACAGAAACATCCTAGTTGCTAACAACAATTTTTTTATCACCAATAAAAACATAATGTTGAACAATATACTTCTAAAAGCAAAACATTTATGAAATTTTTTTTAAATGCTGCATTGATAAAAATTACATTGAATGAATATTATAAAATAAAACAAGCACATACAATACAGTAAATTTAATGAACAAGAATAAGGTTATGATATATATATAAGTTATAGAAGTTAAATAGGATATAAAGAGTAGTTGAAAGAAACACTTTTATGCTTTTACAGAATTTTTATAATTCAAAATTGACATGTTAAGGAAATAGAAAAAAAAAGCGAAGCATGCATGTAGCAATGAAGTTGGGAATAAAAATTATATAATAAATGCTGATACGGAAATTGACTTTCAATGAAAAGACCTGTATTTTTTAAAACAGAAATCACTGAGGTGCACAATGGTATAACATGATATTAAGATAACAGTCAATTTCAGTTTAAATACAATAAACTATTGACATTTAATTTTTAACAATAGAAAAGTTGTTTGATATGAAATCACTTTGAATCCATCACAAATCTGCAAATATAATCAGAAAACTAGTTTAGCTTTATAGCAGTTTTTATTTTTGCAACAGAAGTTTGTTTACTTACATTAATTAAATTTAGATAAGATTTTGTAGAAAAATGCAATGTAATATTCATGTAAACATTTAAAAACTTTCTAAGCATATTCAAAATGATCAGAAATTTCATTAAATGTGAATAAAGTAAATTAGAAATGGACTCATGATTTTGTCTGATTGTTTTTGACATCAAATCGCTTACCGATTTCTTTTTCTTCGAAGAGTTGTTCTAATAAATTACAGGAACAGCTATATTTAATAAATGGACACACACTGAATGAATTCTTCAAAATGATCGGAGCATATCAAAGACTTCGAAGCCCTGAAAAAATCTATACCAAAGCTATCAACCCAAGTCAGGATTGTTGAAAGGAAAATAAGAAAACATTTTATCCAGATGATCACTCTTCTGTTCCGTATTAAAGCATCCAACAGCACGCCATTATTTCCTCTTTTAACACATAATAAGAGGAAAGAAAATGACTCAAAAATTATAGCTTCAAATGTAAACAAAAAATCCGCTTCGTACTCGGCGGAGAACGTTAATGGCAGACTGATCGACGAAAGCGGTGCGGGTGAAAACTTAAATGCTATGAGTAGAAATTCATGACATGTGACTTTTACGTCACATGAATTGACCCCATTGAAGCCAATTCGGAAAGCAAATACGTGCTTTTAATCAAGTAATTGAAGACATAGATGAGGCTTTGATCATCGGTAACAAAGTTTTCATGTATGGAAGAGAGCTATTTGTTCCAGCATCTATCGTTAACGTTGAGAGTGGTCGCTGCAAAATATGGGTGACGAATTTCTCTTCACAAAGTCAAATCATATTAAAGGGGATAAACATAGCCTGCTTGACAACAATAGAAATTAATGCTATTTGTTTTCTGAAAGATCACGATCGAGAAGTCTATAATGATCACAAGGCAAGAGCAAAACTAACTTGAGAAAAAAATTAAAGGACTCCTGGACTCTGAATTAACATCTGTTGAATCTATTAGAAGAATTTAGAGACATTTTTTAACTTAACCGAAAATCGAAAAAACCGTATGCTGGGAAGCACAATATTAACACAAGTGCCAGCTCACCAATCGAGAAGTGACTTTATCGGACATGAGACGCGGTGAGACCTGTAATTGAAGACGAAGTAGAAAGGATGCTAAGAGAAGACGTGATAAAACCATCAGACATTCCATGGTCATCTCCAGTTGTGAAAAAGAGAAATGGTGAAGGGCGCGTTTGTGTGGACAATGAAAGGCTGCATAAAATCACGAAGAAATATTTTTATCCACTGCCATGCATCGTTAATGCATTAGACTGCCTATCTGGTGCGAATATCTTCTCTAGGATAGATTTAAAATCAGGTTACTGGTAAATAAGAGTTCGACGAAAAAGACAGAGACATTTGTGACGTCAGATGCCCTCTATGAATTCCAAGTCATGCCATTTGGATTGTGCAATGCAGCAATTTTTGAGACTCAGTTTTTCGCGGCCAGCCTTAAGTGGAATATCTGTTTGTGTGTCATTGTGTATGCACCGAATTTTCAGGAGCACCAAGCACGATTGAAAAAGCTTTTGAAGTGCATCCAAGAAGCTAAATTTCAACAATTGTTCCTTTGGCAAAAAGAAACTTACGATTTTAGGACATCTAGTTGACCAACACAGAATCTACCCTGATCCCCAAAAGGCAACTACTGTAACCAATTTTCCTGTTTCAGAAAATATCGCAGACGTCCAAAGTCTTCTTGGCCTATGCTAGTATTACAGGAGATTTATAAGAAATTTCCCCGATATTGCTAAACCTTTGCATGATTTGTTAAGAAGGGATGCAAAGTTTTTACGGTTAACACCACAAAAAGAATCTTTCTAGACTCTGAAGGATTTACTAATCTATCTCCCGGTTTTAGGACATTTTCTACCTAACGCAGAATCAAAGATGCACTCTAACGCTAGTGGAAATCTGGACTATTAGTAAATTTAGACCGTATATCTTTGGAAGACCTTTCACCGTAATAACGGACCAACACTTTTTATGTTGGCTAGCCAATCTCAAGGATCCATCTGGCAGACTTGCCCGCTGGGCTTTAAGGTTGCAGGAGTATGACATCAAAGCTTCTTATTGAAGCAACAATTGGGAACTCTGAAGAAATTCTTTACCTTGTGGCTATTGCAGGTTATAGAAAAGAGTAAATGAAGGATAAACGCTTGAAGTCCATTATTCAGACCCTGGAGAAAGGTAACGGTTACCAAAATTTTCAAATAATGAATAATGTGTTGTATAAGAAAAACTATGATCCTATGGAACAACAATTGCTTCTGGTTGTACCAAAAGAGCTTCGCCGTGACGTCTTGAAGAGTCTTCATGACGTCCCAGCCACCAGTCATCTCGGGTTTTGCAAAAAGTATGATCGAATAAAGAGGAAGTACTATTGGCCAGGATTATATGGAAGCGTACGCCGATATGTGTCACACTGCTGAGAAGGCCAAAGATGGAAATCTTCACCTCAACTTCCATTGGGACCGCTTCAACTGATAAAACCTTCAGACGTACCATTTGCCAAAACTGGAATTGATCTTCTTGGAGGTACGCGAAATGGAAATCAATGGATTATTGTTTGCGCAGGTTATTTGACGAGATTCACGATTACCAAGGCGTTACCAACTGCTGAAGCCACAGAGATTGCTAAAGTTTTAGTGTAAGAAATTATTTTGCATGACTATCCAAAAGAAATGATAAGTGATCAAGGACGTTTGTTTTTATCCAATCTCGTGAAAGACATCAATCAATTGTGTCAAACGTCTCATCTTCTAACGATCACATATCATCCACAAACTAATGCCTTGATAGAAAGATTCAACAAAGCTTTGGCGGATATGCTTTCCATGTACATAGACGTAAAGTAAAAGAACTGGGATGCCATATTACTCTTCGTAACTTTCATCAAAACAAGATACCACCGGATTCAGCCCATTTTTCGTCATTCCTGGCGGAGATATAGAAACCCCCCTCGACGTAATATTTCCACATGATACAACTAGCGAAACTGCCCATACTGGATGCTCAAGCAGCTGATAAATGACGATATGAGTAGAGACACCAATAGTCCACTACAGCATTGGCGACTTAGTTTGGGTCTTTACTCCGGTACGAAAAGTGGGACTTTCCGAAAAGCTTCCTAGGCGTTATTACGGCCCTTACAGAATAACTCGACGACTCTTCGACTTAACATATGAGGTACAAAGGACGGAAATGAACAGCCGGTGACAAAGTCAAAAAGAATTAATCCATGTCCTGAGACTGAAATCCTACTACGATTCAAACAGATGAATAGCACAGGAGCGCATATCATCCCCAGGAGACCTATTACGAGGGACCAATCTAGATTACAGCGGGACGCTGATTTTTCCTCAGGAGGGAGATATGTAACGAAACTTATTCTAACTTGTCACGGCCTGAATGGCTCAGTGGTAGAATGCTATGAACTGTAAGCGACAGTTAACAAGTTCGCATCTGACCGTAGGCAAGTCGCCTAAAAATGTTTTGTTTTTGATTTATTTTCTGTTATTTCTCGTTTGTTCTGGGATGCTCTTAAATTTCTGTATCTTTCTAAATCTGGAAGATTCGAGTCATTTCGTCTTGTGGATAAAACCAGATGTGAGGTTTAGTTCCCTGAATAAAGTCTCGAGTTGAGATTAGCTAGTGTTATCTTTGACTTTAATTAAAACACGCTTTATCTATGCTAACTTCATCTACGCGACAGTATTATTCAACCCTTTTTCCGCCAGTGACGTTGGAAAGAATTATCATACGAAATTATTTTCTTGCCATTTTAAAATTAATTAATTATCTCAGTAATATTAGTTTAAATATTGAGCCATATTCACTCGGAATTATTAAATTTTTTGCTTTAATCTCGCGATTTACGGTCAAAGTTGATCAAGGAAACTATATTTCTTTCACCCAAATGAAAGAAAAGAACAAATAAATTACTAAGCGATTACTGGGAAGTTCAGAAGGTAGAAGTTTCATGATTTACTAGAGAAAGTTTTTTGAAAAGTTAACATTCTAATGAGTCATATTAAGAATCTTGTGTTTATGATATTTCTATTGCTGCACTTGAATTAATTAGATTTATAGGAAAATATATTATTGCTCAGTGTGTTCAAGATTTTACTTTTTTATACAATCCACTTTTTGTTTTAAAATCAGTAACAAAAAAACCCCACTCAACTATTACAAAAATCGTAAAAATTATTCAATATTATGAGGAATTTCCGATGCCGCATGATTACACTTTTTTATCCTTATGTATTTTATTTCCGTTTCAGCCGCTTAAATTCGAAAAGAAAATTATCAATGGGTTGAAGTCATTTCATTTCCCACTTCAGAATAAAACTCAAATTTTTTATGAGAGGGAATTTATAGGCTTAGAGCAAAATGAACAGAATAGAACTAAAATAATACAGTTTATCACTTTTAAAATGAGTCACTTCTACAACTTGACAATTTTATTATTGAATCTTCTAATGCCTTTGATATGATTCGAAGAGATAGGTTATTGCAATTGGCGAATTGAATCAAGAAACATAGTTAAATAACTATTAATCAAGATTTTCATTGCTACATCAAAACTTTTTAGCTGTAATCTGAGTATATTGTGAAGTTCTATTTTTCAATTGAATGTTTGTCTCAATGCTGGTTTCTGCAAGTGCTGTCTGGTGCACACTTCGGCTGTGTTTCAATACCCGTGTTTTATTCTTCCTTGTGGAATAAAGCATCGTTACCTGTTATTGATGATACCAAACGAAATATTGGAAGGTATCGATACAAAATTGAACTCTTTTGAATAGAAATGAAGAGGGAGGTAGCTTATTAAAAATTGACACAAAAAAGGAATTAACTACATTAATTTCAATAAACTGTGTGTTCAAATTTCCGATTCAATTAATGTACGGCAATATAGGTGTTGGGAATCGGGAAAAAGCAAATGCATGAAAACATTTTTGACAAAACGATCCAAGAGATTATTTTTTATTTTAATGAAATTCTTACTGACTGTGGTGCCTCACCAGACCTGACAAGTGTTTCTGATGGAAAGCAGTGGGTGCGATTGTTGATTAAATTATTGACTAAAGAACTGATTGATGATTAATCACCAAAAACAATTCTGTTTTTCTCATTGTTTATTTACACTTTCCATTTTTAACTTTTTTTTCCATTTTCGATGTGATTCTGTTGTCTGTTATTTCAGAGAACCTAAATGGAAATGAGTCAGCTGCCGGTTTTTCGGTTTTGCCTTTTGTTGGTCTCTGAGATTCTTAGATGCACTCCTATCGGATAGGTTGTTTCGTGGCGTCCTGCTTTTTTTCGTTAAGTTTCGGCCCAAGCGGGGTTTGGATCCGGTAACGAGTTTGTTGTACCGCATTCTCGTTGGATGGATTCTTCTTCACATTATCTTGCAGATTTGTGATGGAAATTCCGAGAACATATAGTTTTTTAAAATGACAATCTAAAATTAGCGTTGTAAACTTTTGGCAATAATTCGGAAAAATTATAATTCTCAAAAATATTCTATTCACTATAATAACATCAGTTTATTATACAAAATGATAAAATAAATTCATAATTAACAATTTTAAAAAATTCCATTTTAAATGCAATTTTGGAAAAAAAAAAATGTGCGTGGTAAATTTTTTATTTGAGACTAGCCGCCTTTGGCGACCAGATGGTTCGCCAATCTTAATGTTCGTTTATATTTTAATAATTAAATATTTTACGCTATTCCTACTTTAATAGATTCTTCATTAAAATATTTTAAAACTTCAAATTTTGATATTCATATAATTCACTCATAATATTATAAAGGCCTTCGGTTATAAAGTAACATGTATCTCTCTAATTTTCTATTAGCTCCCGTAGAATTTAGGCTTTAAATTAAAGTGGAAAGAATTAACCTGCAATTAATATAATAATATTTTTTTTACTGAAACAAAGCATCTTTTTATAATATGATTACTGATAACAGAGTCGCTGAGTGTTTAAAACTTTATGGGCACTAAAGAATATATTTCTTAATTTATGTAATATCTCAAGAATTTGTCAACAAAATTTTCTCAGATTCATCATGACCAGATCGATTAATTAACAATGTTTAATTTTAAATGCATCAAACACTAAGAAAATAAAATGAATCGTTTAAAATAATCGGTCGAAAACAGATTTAAAAAAACTACTTAAGAAACGATGTACTTAAAACTATAAGCATATACAAAAAATATATAACTAACATAAATACAATTTGATTACAAAAGCATGCAACTAACCTAAAAATAATTTAAATCATCCGTTGATAATGGTTGTCATGTCAACAATCAGAACACAATGCGCATGCGTGAATTTTCAAAGCCAGTTACGGTAATGCAAATGCGTGAATTTTTCTACGCCAGTTGGGGTAACGCTATGCAAATTAGAAATTTTTAATTTCCTTTATTCTGTGTTATTTTAATTCAAAAGTACTTCAGAATGAATCTGAAAGATGGATTAATTAACAATGTTTAGTTTTAAATACATATAACAAGAAAATAAACAGAATTGTTTGAAATAATCGGTCGAAGAATGTTAACCCTGGCCTCAGTACTGTTGAATAAAAATAAAAAAAAAAGGCCTTACTCATTTGGTGGTGGGAAAAATGGAAGATTTTTTTGGTGGGAAAGTTAGTTTTTAATTAATAATTAAAATTCTAATTAAAAATTCAAAAAAGGGACCCCAGGTAAACATTCCCGACCTCTAAGGTATACATGTACCAAATTTGGTAGCTGTAGGTCAAATGACCTGGCCTGCCAATACACACACACACACACATTGAGCTTTATTTGTAAGTATAGATATAGATATAGAAGTATAGAGGTATAGATATAGATTAAATTCGAGATGCCGGATTATTTTCATATTCATTCCGGCTTACTTGATTAATTTTATTTTATCTTTCTTTGCATTCATTGATCTACTCTTTGTAACGTACGAGATTATTACGAAATCGTTGCTGCAATAAACACTATTTTTATTTAAAGATTTTAATAAAAAATATATATTAATACCTTTCTAAAAGTTTCAAATATTTTTTACACATGAAAATTCTTAATATTCAATCAAATAGAATATCTGACTAGAAGAAAAAAATATCAATAGTCTAATTGTGCTCATGGCGCATATTTATGAATTAAAAAAATGAATATCAATCCTATTGTTTCATATTTGAGACAGTTCATCTGTGAAAGATTAAAATTACCTCATTCGTGAATGAAAGTCAAATATGCATTTTGTGAAAAAAATTATTAAATTCGGAATTGAAAAGAAACATTATATTTTTTTTAAACTCCGAAATTGTTTGAAATAACCGTGTTGTCTAGTCATTAAATGTTTTTCAACGCTTTCTGAACTACATAAATTAAGGTGGTGCAATCTAAAACAAATTTTAGTCATTGAAAACCCGCGTCCTTTTTACAGTGGTAACACATTACCATCTGAATTAAAGGGAAGAAAATTTATCTTTGCTTCTTCTATCCTAAGAAAGAAAATCATGAGCTCGAATTAGACCACATTCTAAAGTAGAAAATCAGAACATATACGCCAAATGTGATATCAATTAGAGCGCTAACTGATTATGGGAAGATTTTCCTAATTTTTCTCCCTCTTGTTAATTTTTCTTCTTCCGCTACAACAGTCAAAACAATTTCCTTTCATGCTGTAGAATAAAGACTGACGCTTAGTCATCTACTCTTACTGCATTTCATGTTTGATGAGCTGAAACATAAACTGTCCTTCCTATTTTTTCCCACGATATTACAAATACAGGGATCAACTCAACTCAACTAACTAAAAAAATCTCTTTTAAGTGACATCTGCATCTATAAGACGACCATTGATGTCTTCCACCAGTGTTTGAGTTTACATTTTGGCTTGCGTTACTATATTTTCTAATTTTTTAAAATTTCTTTTTACTACGCAAATATTGTTTAATTTTCCTAGTCGCATTTACTGGTTTCCTTTTAAACCAATGAACACATCTTTGTTATTCTAATTGCATATTTTATATTCCTTTTTTCTATGGTAAGATAAAGCCAACGTTTTCGGAGCAATTTGTTTTAAAAAATAGCTGGCAATTTACATACTTTTAAATAATTTCTTAATTTTCTTCAGAATTATTTCCTAAATATTTTCTTTCCCCCATAAGAATTATTTTAGAGTGCAGACTGCGATGATTTTTTTTCCTAAAGTATCGCTTATGTGCAATATAATATTAATTATCATCTTAATTTAGTGTAATTTAAAAAAGCTTTTTATTAAATGATCAAAAATATGTTTAATGATTCCGTGAGAAAGTGTTATTTCTTATTACTGATTATATTTTTGGACTAAATAATATTAATGCATAACGGAAATTAATTTGAACTTTATTATTTAACTCGCTGCCTTTGGTCACCATTTGCTCACTAGGATTAAAGGCCTCCAAATTTGAAAAATTCTACCAAACATTTCAAATTCAAGTTCTAAGGTTTAATTACTTTCCAACTAGTACAAAAACTTTTTTTTTCCTCAAGACATTTTACAAAATTTGAGTACAGAACATAAAATTCTTGAGCATTGAAGTCTTGTGCACGTTAGCAGAATATTTTGTGATAGTTTGTACGATACATCAGTATATTATTCAATAAATATTTTTCTGATTCAACATAAAATTCAGTTTCTTGTAATAGGACAGAAATTTTCAAGTGATAGAAAAATAGTATATTTTTAAGCATTTAATTGTATTACAAAAATAAACAATAATCTTTATAATGACGCACTTAAATTTGTTTTTTCTTTATTTCATACTTACGAAGTCAAACCATAATGTAAAAAGCTACAAAATTTCAAAAAGTGAATTAAAACATTAATTTAAACAGAAACTTGAAATTATTATTGAAAAATGAACCATGTTACAATTAAAGACTTACAACTTCAGAATCAAGCAATAATTAAATTTTTTAAGAAACGACTGGTTTTGCTGAGTCCAATACTGCTGCTCCTTTTTGCAATATAATCTGTATAAATAAAAATGTAAATGTTCGGTAGTTCAAAAGTTCTTCACCGATTGTTTTGAAATCTTGACATAACGCTGCATTCGAATACGGGCGAATTTTTATATACTTACTATGCTAATGTCACACCTGTTGGGGGTAAAAGCAATACAAGGCATCGCACATAATAATGTAACAAATGCAGTTACATGATTGAATAAATTTTATAGAGAGGGATTTATTACTTTCAAAAAGCAGAGGTGATAAAATTACGAACAGAGCGGGTGGGGTGCGGAAGAAAGAAAGAGAAAAAGTTTTACATAACAATCGGTAAAATTATCAAGATGAAGAAGTCATGCTAAGGCGCTGCGAAGTAAATAGAGAGGAACTAGAGTGCCTCAGTACCGCAAGAGTGGCGTCAATTCAGAAGAAAACCCTACTGCATAAATGCAAAGACATAATCGGGTTTCCCGCGAGAAAAAAATTGAGCACTCTGCATTTTGCCTTTCTGTCATCTTTATCGCCCAATAGGCATCCCAAGCGTTTATTTTATCGGTATGATTTGCGACCAGCGTAGTGGGCTTCAAGGAGAATTTTGAAACTGTAATATTAAGGTTATTTTTTTTTGAAAAACATTATAAAGGTTATTTTTTCCGCATTTTAAGTAATTTCAAGAGCTTAAAGAAGGTTACTAGCATTTTCTAGAGAAATGCTGACATCATTTCATGATGATTTAAGAGCATATATAAACATAAATTACTTATTTTTGTGGTTTGTAATCTTTACAATGATTTTTGTATCGACTGAGTTTTAACCCCGAACAACTGTTCGTAAATGGAATGTTGAAAAAAATTTAAGAAGTAGGATGCAAGAGTGTTGAGACTACTTTAAAATGTATACCCATTTTAAGGTTTGGGTATTATCACTATATAGTTGATGCTATCACATCGCATTTGTGTGAGAAATCTTTTCCCCTTTTAATTCGGCTTCTAATAAATATTTTTTTTTTTTGTAAATTTAACACAATTTGGCATATTAAAATATTTTTTTAATATTTCAGCAACATTTTTGTGGTTAAAATAATTGTATTTAAATTAAATTAAAGGCAGTTCTGGAATATTACAAATTATTTCCATTTTTTAAAAAATAGATTTTACTGGAAAAAAATTTAGAATCCTGCTCATTAACATTTATGTATATTTCATTCCTTTAAATGGTGAATAAAAGCGAATTATAAGCCATCCAGTTTAATAAATCAATAATGTTAAGCACCTAAAAGCCACAGCATTAATTTATACCATCAATTTTAACTGAAGAAATAAGTTTTAATTTAAGAATTTATTCTTAAAAGTTAATTTTTCTCTTATATCCCTTATTTTTTCTTTCAGTATTTTAAATGAGAGAAATAACAGACATCCTTTAAACATATATTAAAATTATTTTATAAAGTATAATATATTTCGTTTATAATAATATTATAAAGGCACACGAGAATGTGTATTTAGTTTTAACTTTAAGTTTCAGCAGTTGGAAGACTTCCAATAAAACTCCAAATTCGAACTGTAAATTTTGATTGTCTTCTCTGCAGAGCTCTAAAATATGAAAAAAGAAGTTTAGTCTCTAGCAAATGGTTGAATCCGTCAGTTCTACAGGGTAACTTTAATCCAAGAGTAATTTTAATGTTATAATCCAACCATTTATAACCTACCATAGCATTTTTTTTTTTTTTTTTTTTGCAAGAGTAGAACTTAATCATCGTCGAAAATTCCATCAGAATTGCCTTTACTCATTAAATTCATAAAAGTCATTTTTAGTCAGTAAATTTTAGCAAATTTTTTAATGACATTAATAATGTCAGTGTAATTTTTCTTTATTTTTGATAAAGTTTTGAAATTTTATTAAAAATATATAATGTGAAAATTTTATTTAATGCACACTCAATAATGTTGTGATGAAATTTAAACTTACTCTACAAGACAAACGATCGTGTCCTTTTGCTGTTAAAATAAATGAATTGTTTTCTTTGCACTTTTACTCCCAAAAAGATTTTTCACTTCCGTTTATTTTGTAGTACATACTTTTTTTAATTTACACGTGCAACAGGTTTATTTTTTTATTGGTTCAATAAAATTCTTGTTTTTTAATCGTATCAAATAAGAAAGTGGACTTAAGAATTTCATTCCGCATTAGTAGTTTAACAACCTCAGAAATCAAACTAGTTGTCAAAGATGGCAAGTCATTTAAAATGCGCGTCTGATTTGCACAAATAGGTTGACTGTGTCTAAGCTCGTTCATTTTAGTTTTCTTTTTTGAATTGAAAAGAATTTTCTAAGCGATACCCAACCTATGTTTTTCAGTTTTATTTTGTGAATTTCTTTCTTTTCTCTCCTTAAAATAAACTTCTTGCCCTGTGAAAATTTTTGAATTTTCCCTGAAGGTTTTTTATAGAGAGAGTGTCATTCCAATAGCTAACTATTCGAAATAGGCATATACTTTCAGTTGAGAAACTACTCTAAATAACAAATAATAGAATTTTATTTTGTTTCAGACATTCACTGTGTTTCCGTCAAGTTGTGACATTTTCTGCAGTTCTTTTGTTTTCTGAATCCTATTCAGTAAAATAGGCTTGATACTCTACTTTTACACAAAAATATGTTTGAATCTAACCGACTCATGAAAAATTGCTATTGCTGCAATAGCAATTTTATTTTTTATTTAAAATGCGAGTATCTCAACAATATTTTATTAAATATGACTCATGAGACCGAAAATCTATATAAAAATATAAAATTCCTCATTCATCAGAACATTTATTCATTCAAACTACATAAAATATAATTCTTCGCTTTATTTAGACTTTTTATCCCATTAGAAACTAGGGGGCTTCGATCCCTGCTCGCTTTCGCTCGACAACCTCGATGTTGTTCTGGAATCCTCAGGTGAGTGGGGTTCCCCCCCTCGAGACAACAAAAGTAAAAGGAAGCAAACTGTTTTAAAAGGCCATCAACAGAAGAGCCCAATTCTTACGGCAGGAATGAGGAATTAAAACATAAAATTAAAAATTATAAACAAATTAAACGAAAACTTTCTTGAAAACATTAAGTCTTTTTCTTTTTTACTTCATCTGATATCGCTTCCCATTTCTGATTAAGCGAGCAGTTCGGGGTCTGCGCGCGCATCGCTCAAGTGTTCCGACAACTGCTGACCGAGAGGCGAGAAATCCCCGTGACTCGAAACCGGAAATTTGTTGTCTGTTACTCTTGTCACAAGCGGGGTTTCTAAAAGTAGTTTGTGTTTTTTCTAATGCGAGGGTTGTTGTTTTTTTTCATTTTATTTGCCATTTTTTTCTAGTTTTCAAAATTTATATATGTTTTTTTTTTCCTTTCATTTTACCATGTTTCTTGGGTAAATATTCATAACTTTAATACGATACACAGTGAAAAAGAAAAAATTCAGGGACGCCAAAACAGCCGTTTATAGCCAAGCATGGAATACTTGAATCTACCTTATGAAATTGTAGAAAACATAAATCAGTCCCTTTCTGAGCTTGCATCGTCTTTCTGGCCATTTTATAACGGGCCGAGTGTCGACCCACCTTTATGTGAGATAGATATCTCTTTGTTACTCATGATTAGAAATGAACTATGGGTCGGATTCGAGTGGATATCCTTTACATATATAAATGTCTGTCTTAAATGATACTTATCTATATATGGAATGAATAATAGAGATATCTTAAAAGGTCTCAGAAAACATTTTCTTACATTTATTTTTCTAAAAAAATATCATGTTCCTTATTTGTTTCATTTCATACAGGCATGGATGGAATGCTGAAAATGAAAATGATAGTCTCCTGGATTTAGACTGCAGTGAGAATTCATTTTATTTCTTTCATTTGATTTTTTCCAATATGTGGCAACATGTTGATAAAAATCAATTTTCCTCATATAATTTTAACAGGATCGTGGAAGTTAAATTCAATTTTTATTTTATATGAGATGCATTGTTGAAAAATATGTTTAAAGCTTTTTTTGATAATGAATTAAAAATAGGAACGTTTTGACATCAAATGAGTATTATTTAAAATACAATTTTTTGAAGTTTAAAATGATGTAAAAATCAATTTTGAGCCGTCCTATTTTCGGACATCATCATGGCAAAACATTGAAAAATGTCTCAATTTTCAATTATTTAAATAAATAAAAATGAATATTAATTTTCTTGAATTTACATTCCCACTTGCCAAAGTATATACGAGCGAATTTTAGTAGCTAAATTTCTCACACGCACTAACCCCCCCCCCCCCCCACACACACATTTTTATTATGTTTGATATTTGGATCTAGGTATATAATATCCAAAATAGTGATTGACTCTTTCTTTTTTTAATTAATATACAGTTATGATTAAAATTAATTTTCTTAGAGCACTTTTTTATCTCATGTCCTTTTTATCTCAAGTTCTTTTTTTCTCAATTCCAAATTTTTGAAATTTTTGAAATTAAAAATTAAAATTCATTTATAAAAGCATTATTATTGAGCATTTGTAAAATGTGCTTCATTTGAGGTAATGCTTAGTGAAATTTTAGAGGAATGAATAATTATAAGTTGTAACATGATGAAGTAATATTTGAATTCTTAGTTGTAACAAATAAAAGTACTTCACCAAAAGAAATAAAAATTTAGAAACACTGATTTTATTAATCAAGTTGCAGCAAAAGCATGTATTTGTACAATAATGAGGACATACAGGAAAATAATATCATTAAATTAACTTTGCACTTTTCGATGTTTTTCTTTTGATTTTATAAAATTTACATTCATTTTACTTTTGTACAAACGCAATGTAAAAAAGAAATGGACTAATGACTTTTTATTCATTTCTAGTTTCTCTAAATATTAAAATGAAATTGATAACTTTTAAAAGTCTAAGGAAAAAAAGAATACATTTTTTATAGAATTTTAAATTTTGCCATATTAAGATCTTTCATTTAAAAAAAAAAAAGGCTTTAAAACATATGCAAAAAGAAAAGAAAAAAAAATTTAGCAGAAAATTTTAATCTTATTTTCCCCCCCTTTATCGATATATAGAGTTAATTAAAGCTCTCTAGGTCATGAGCTCCTTTCATTGCTTCAAAATACACATTTTCTTACTATCTATTTAAAAACATAATTTTATGAGAGAATTATTATTAATTAACGCAACAATTGTATTTTGAAGTTAATTTACATCGCTGTGAATCAATTTTCAAAATTAATCTTTGTCACAAAACTTGTACAGTTTTTTTTTAATTCCTGTATAAATCCATTTTAAAACACGATTTTGAAATTATCAGTCACAATACACAAGTATTCACAAATCAATTATCAGAAATCTATCTATATTACAGCTCTGTTTTGACTTCTGCACAAAAAAATGTTCACACATTCATTTAATTTTACTAAAAATCTACATTTATATTTTCTTATGTACAAGAGCTTCTAAAAAATGTTCAAATATAAGCATATTATACTGTTTGTCTTTTATAAGGTTGATATTCTTTCCTGTTATTGCCATAGTATGATGAATATGTTCCTTAAATTAATCGCCTTTTGAACGTCATCATGCAGATGATGCAAATGGGCTGCTACTTCGTAATCAAACCACTTGATTTTGAGAACTCAACTATTTGCTTCAGTTTTTCACGAGCGACGCTCCTTTGGTGCTTGGAGTCGCAGCTGCGCGCTTGATCGGGAAGTGCGTTCCTGAGTGGCGCTTGACTGCGACTATCACAGATTGACGTCGACAGATGGCAGCAGGAGATAAATGCAGTCCTGGAAAGACAAAACGGAACATCAATTTAACAAATAATATTTTATAAAATGTTTGCTGAAGGAGTGCGCTCGCACGATTTGGGAACTGATACAAGTGATTTAACCAACTACATATGACTTTGAAAATTACTACAAAGTATTTTTTTTAATGTAAGGAGTTCTCCCCCCCCCACACACAAATAAGCTTTCGGAAGTCCCCCGGTCATTTCCGCCCTTTTGGTTATTTATTCGCTAACAAAAATAAGTCATTAATTCTGTGACAGCCAGACGCCTTTGGTGACCAGCTTGCTCCTTCAGAATAGTGACTTTTCGGCAGTTAAATGATGAAACGCATTATTTTATAAAAAATAATAATTCAGCCTGTAGTTTGATGTGACTGAATGGATTTCATTGATTCAATCTCCAATAAAGTATTGTGGGTGAAAATAAAAACAGTACATATACTACGAAATAAAAGCAGATGTGAAAATCTTATTTCGACGTAAACGTCCAAATAAAGCAGTTTTAACTGGGAAAAGCACGCGAATAAATGCTTTGATGGACGAGTCTGAATTTCATCAGAATGTATTTTCAATTAAAAAAAATATTAAAAATAAAGAAAAACATTATACAGAAATGAAACTGTTATCATTAAAAAGCTAATGTTGAGTTTTAAGGCAATGAAAAACCATCTTTGTGCAATTAAGAGTTTTGTAAGATGTGGTGATCAGTTTCCACAATGTAAGCATAGAGTAATTGCCAATATGCTGATACTTAACTTATTTTGTTTGATGCCAATTTCTTGATTCCTTTTGAATCTTCTTTCCTCTGACTGAAGGAAATTTTTGGTGACAACTCAAGCCCGGTCTAAAGCATCTCTAATAAAATTTTGCAGCGTTGATGTGCGAAGGTTGAGTTAAATTCTACAGCGAAGACGTTTAAGAAATTGTCTAAAACCTTTGTACTGTGATTTGTTTACATTTCAATGTTGCCATTCCTCAATAAATAATAAGAGCGATTTCTGTACTATGGACCTTAGTGTTTTAGATAATGAGAAAAGATAAAAGAAAAAAAATAACAAATTAGTTGCTAAAATTAACTAGCCCTTTTCAGTGGCCAGCTGTTCTCCAACCATATTAATAGAATCAATTCAGTAATGTAAAACAAATTTGATGAATTATAAAACGTCACACCAAATTTAAATTTTATTTTAAATTTTAATATAATTGATAGATATTTAATTTTAATATAATATATATTTAATAATCAGAATGTTTATTTGTGCAATAAACATTCTGATTGGCTATTAACCCAAGCAAATCGTTGCAGTTGTTGAAGTATCGATGCAAGGCTTCATTTTGTGATATTTTTTGAAAATGGAAGAGAACACTGTTGACGTATCTAGATGTCACGAGCGTTTATACGGAAAAAAGGGGGAGGGGGAATGGAGGAAACAGTGTAGCTGATTCTCTCATGTTTTTCTCTGCAGCAGACAAAATACAACGAAGAAATGTTTTAAAAATTTCTCTTGAAAATGAAGGGTAAGCGACCGTTGATAACACATTTTTGGGTCTTGCACTTTCACTTGTTGCGAAATCGAAAACAGAACGATGTTTGTGGGTGGAAGGCTAAATTATTTGTTTCTGCCATCGAATGGAAACAATTTTACTCTGAAAAAGTAAGGATATTTAAATATTAAAGAGTAAAACGTATAAACTCACTTGAGCTCATTCAGATTTACAACATTACTGCTTCTTTCGTTGACACGGCCATGTATGGATAATGTTTATCTCCCTGGAAGAAAGTGAAAAGTTTATGTGATTATAAGTAAGAGTAATGATGATTAAAAAATAATGGTTACATATTAGCTATATTCTAAAGGTTTACTTTTCAAAGTATGTGTGAAAATGAGCTTATTATACATATATTTTAAATGACTCTTCTTATAGTTTAAAGAAAAATTTGAATTTGAATGATTCTATCAAAATTTTGCCTTTATTTTTTTGAATCCATTACGAAAACTCATTCAGAAATACTAAAGGCTAGAGAACATAGTTCCATTTCTGCTCACAAAAAGCGGGAATTTTTTCACTCAATTTTTTTTTTTTTTTGAGCCAATGTAGGCAGTTACTATGGGTGGAAAATAATTTTTAGACTTTGAATCATTTCAACTTGTTTCATTTACAGTCAGCAGAATGAGATGAAATACGACAGGACTGCCAACTCAATAAATGGATGAAAATTAATTTTTGAGAGTCCAGGACTCATTAGATGTGCGAAGATAATTTCGAGGGTGTAATATTTGAATAATCACTTTCAGGACAGGTCTTAACAGGTTCAAGAATTACAAATGAAGTTTTAGATATTTGCCAGCAACACTGAATACCTTATGCGCTTGTCCCCCTCTTCTCAAAGGTAAACATGGGTCGTGAGATGATCTTCGAAATGCAGGCAGGTGGTGGCGGATTTCGGTGACCTCGCTCTTGTATTCATCCCCCGCCCTTCCTCCTGCCCAGGCACCAAATCTTCCCACACGAGAGAGAACCAAACATTGGCATCACGTGACCGCTGGTATGTTGCTAGGGTCTCGGAACATTCGAGGGACCTAGATCATGTTCATGTTTGCTTGCCAAATATATATGAACACGGTGTTCCAATGATGAGATGGTGAAAGTGCAGGCACACGGGACCAGCCAAGTGGGACATTTTTCGTCCCCTATTTCTGAACAGTGTTTAGCATTTGACTGCTTTCGGTTAAGGTTTTAGTATTTAACAGTGAAAGAAATCAGATTGGAAGCAATCTGTAACGAAAATGTCGCTGCATGTGAATGGGATTTGAATGTTCTACTACCATCTGCAAATCAATTAGCTATGACAGTACGATTTGTCTAATTCGTAATTTTTTTTTCGTTTCCACTGATCAAGTAAATTTCCTTTGGACATAATTTTAAAATTTTGTCCGTAATTCAAATTTATTTTGATTCATTTGATCAGAAGAAAACAAAACACACACACACACACACAAAAAAACCCTTTTATTTCTGAACAGTTTTTCATTATGGTCGGATTTCCTTTTTAAGTGAATAATTAAACAAAAAATAATTATAATTCACGACTTCGTCAGCGAAAAGTGTTTAAAGATGTTTTTTATTTATTCGAAAACTTTAAGACAGTGCATCTAAATGAATAATCATGATGATATTTTAACTGCTGAAAAATGGTATGTTTCGCACACAATGGACTCATTTAAACACTTTCGCTGCCAAGTCTTGTACCTGATTCATACCTACTTTCTAAATAGATGAGACACTCCCTACTTTTTCTCAAATATAGTTTTAAAAACATCAAATCATGCCAGTAAATGTGTTAAAAGGAGTTCATTTTTTGTGAAAGATACCATTTTCAGCAGTTGAAATATCCTCATGATTTTTTCCCCATGTTTATTATTTTGCTACATCAAAAGTGAATAAAGTGTCATTTTTACGCAGCAGTTTTAATCACTGGAGTCTGTTTACAACTTGTCTGTTACATTTGTCAATACAATAAAATGTTGTAAAGAATCCTTGACGAAATGATTCATAGCTTAAAAAGACGAAATGATTCATAGAAATATTTCTAATCTTAATTTTGAATCTTTTCATAATTCAGTATTTAAATTTTTCTGAATAAAATAAGTAGATTGGTTTGATTTTGCATTTGATCTCTTCATACATTTCAACATGCGTCAGGTCATTTCCCCAGCTTATAGCACTTATAGCAACCGAGATTTCAGCAGCATGAATTCTATTCATCTAATCATAATTGTTGGATGGAATAACGTCAAAATTACCATCATTTTTTCCTTGAATATTTGTAGGAAGTGAGTATTCAATATACTAATATTTTGATAATTCCGCAATACTTATTTATTTTATTTATTCGAATCACAATACATTCTGGGAAAATCCGATTCTCTGGTCTTTTTTCGCGTGATTGCTTCCCCCCCCCCCCCATCTAGAACGAACAGATTACTTTCTGCAGTTTGAGGAAAGTAAAATAACCCCGTTTTCAAGACAAACTTCGTTTTAAATAAAAATATTCGATATTAATTTTTTTTCTTTATATTATTACAAACTAGTGACACTGTGGAATTCATTCACCTGTGGGGCATTCATGCTATCGTATGAAGCCATTTATTACCTATACTGTGGCGCAGGTGTTTTGACGCAAGACAGCAAATTTGAATGGATTCAGAAACATGAAAATTCTTCATGCTACTTTTCGCTTTCAGTTGTGATGGATGCGAATCGTTTGTCAATTCAGTGTGCGGTCACAGTGTATGTGAAAAGATCCGTCTCACCGCACGAATATCTCACTCCGTCGGGAGGTGGGCGTTGAGTTGCGACTCCTCGAAAAGAAATTAAATAAATATGAAAAAAAAAAATCCTTTAGACGATATCTTGAACCGCGGGTGCAGGTGGAGGTTGGTTGCCTGGCGACGAGGCGGCGGGAGAACAGGTGTCTCCTCTCTCACTGGGCCCGATGACATTCGAGAATTATGATAGCGGGTTGCGTTCATTAGGGTGAATCTTTCGGATGCGAACGAATTTATTAAAAAAGTACTCGCAGATGATTGGCTGCTGCAATCAACAAAGATCTCTAATCGCCTTACTAAAGCGTTTGCCGAAGTGAAAAGTTTGATTGCAACGATCCGAAAAATGAAAATGCCAGCCCAGTTCACTTGAGGACTTAATTAGATGAGCATGAAAATGAGAAATATTAAATTTCGATTTGGGGCTGAATACAGAAAAGAAAAAGAGTGAACGTGTTGTAGATTTTTTAAAGGAAATATTAATTCATAGTCCCGTCCAACTTCACGAGCAGTCTTCTAGAACTTATATCATAAAAGCAAAAATATTCCTATTTATGAATTGAATTTTAAGAGTAAGTTATTACATCAAACATTTGCATAATCGAAACGATCTGCAAACGTAACACTTCATTTCTTCATTAGTATAAGACTCAAGCGGGCGCTCTGCTACCAAACAGCAAACTGTTACCAAATTCTACGTCAAAATACAATAAAGTACTTATTTTTAAACATAATATAATGGCAGAGAAGAAATAAATAAATTTCTTAATCGTATTAGAGCATTGTTGAACTTATAATTTCAGACAATATTAATAAAATCTATATTTAGAAAAGAAAGTGTTTGTGAGCTCGCATTCGTCTGCGGTGTCCAGACAATTGTATTCATAGCTATGAAATTTGGTGTACAAGTAGTCGTAATAAAGGCTCAGTGCCCCTTGAGGCCCGAACTTTAAATTTTAATGTGGATAGCTTCTTTCCCCATGCTTGGCGATGTTTCGGGTGTTTTTTTTTTTTTTTTTTTTTTTTTTTTTTGCTCGCATTTTCTCGTGGCATGGTTTCAAATGATTACAGGAAAACGCTTTTCTGCATTGTTAAAAAGTGCAAACTGTTGCCTTTATTAAAAACTTTTTTGCACCATCGACATATTTTACTGAATTTGAAACTTTGTTAAATACTTGTCAAAAAATTTAGACTTAAATTTTTGCGTGCGAAATGCTAATTCAATTACCTTTTTCAAATTTTTTGAAATAATAACTATCAGCACTCATTCATGGATCCATTTTTAATCCAGATTCAAAGATTCTCTTGATTTGTTCAAAAGTTTTTTTGCTTATAACTGAGCAAAGAAGAAAAACTTCCTCCATTAGAAGTTTTATTTCTTTTTTAATTTATCAAATTAACTAAAAAATTAAGAATTATGATAATTATATGTATGTCAAACATTTATGCGGACGCAAAATAGAGCCGAGTTTACAAGTTGGTGTTCGGTAACAGTTCATAAGTTCACTTGCTTGAATCGGCCGAAGATCTGCGACAGGCAATGAGATAAAATGGCATCTCAGCAACCTCATCATCCTCGTCTGAGGCAACCAAATTTTTTTGGAGGGAAGAGGGGGGGATTAGATAGTTTGAGCGAAACGATTTTGTTGTTCAGTTTTCATTATTAATTAAATTTAAAACCAAATAGCATTAGAATGTTATTGCGAAATTTAATTCTAACGTGTCTACTGTCGCATCAAGTAGAGAAATAGTCCATTATATCCATCTAAAAAGTTTCACATGATGGATTTCTGATTGCTGCAAATAATTTGGTTCCTAGGTATATTATATATTTTAGCTTCCACTAATATTTACAAACAGATCTCTCTGTTATCAGAATATTTTAATTTTGAAAATTTATAATTTTATTTTCCATATTTGAAGAAAAATCTGTGATGACAATTTTATACAATTTGGAATAATTTATATTAACATTTGGTAATTGATGTACTTACCACTTCTTATTACCGACAAAAAAGCTCATGACTCTATATAAACGAACGAACGATACAGAAGAACCTCGATCGAGGCGAGAAGAGAGTGTTAGTTACTTTTGTATAATTTAAATTCTTATAACATCGCTCGCAATACACTTTCCAAAATTATTGTCTTATTCCATTTTTTAAAAGTGTTCTTATTTTCGGTCTTTTATTGTCTACTAGTACCTCTGGCGACCGGATGGCTCACGGAACTAATAATTACTAAACATTTCAGTTAAATATTTTTTGTCACTTGGTATTAATAGTTTCAAACGCAATTCATTTATATTTCAAATTTTACAGACACATGACTCATACTGTGTTTAGAAACCTGACACCATTCTCTTCAATAGACATACATTCTTCTAATTTATAGTCTGCATTCTTAGACTTACAATCATCACTCCTCAAAAATGGGGACGACTCGAGAGTCGGTTCTCGTCGACCTAGTGCTTACAGACATGGAGCGGATTTGGCTACTCTTTATCGATGACGAGACGCATCCAATACGGGATGGGCTGTGCTTTGAGTGGTGACTGCCCTTCAGCCTCCTACCAATTGCTGTCGTGCTGATCCGATCATTTAGATTTATCAGTATGCCTTCAGGTGAGGTAGAGTGGCATCTCGTTGTTAAAAAGCACTCTTTAATGAATTTAATTTTTTTTAAAAATATCCTCAAAATGTAAATTTTCACACTCTAAAATATATATGTAAAACGTTTAGTTGCTGTCAAAATATTTGGCATATAAACACAGCATGCCCATTCATCTTTATTACTAATAGGGATTAGACGCCAAAGGTGGTTCACCGAGTGTACCGATTATAATTGATTGTAGATAAGTCATTTAGATATAGCGCAGTGTCCTTCAAACTGTCTGACAAAAACGCCGTATTATTTTAATTGTACTATTTCTGTTTATTGTGAAAATGATCTTTGTACTGGAGAACAGTTTCACGATATCGTGGGGCTATTCAAGACCAAATGAGCGATTCAATCCATCCCTTTTTTATCCGCTCCTAAACTAGAGAGACATTCACGAAATCCTTCTTCTTTAACTTTCAACAATATAAAAAAATCTCTAGATTATACAGTAGATGGAATAACGGAAACGGTTTGAACCTCAGGGCAACAACGCAATCTATTGTTGGAAATTTGAAAAAAAATGAAGCAAAATTTCCCACAATTATTAATATGGTATTATTAAAAAGCTAATTTTTTTAATTTTGAAATGGGGCAAAATTTATTTATGTGTAATAATATTTTCTGAATTATCTCAGAAAATCCATTCAAATCGACTTAATTTTTAGTTAATTAAAAAATCACTCAGAGATACACGTTTCCATCCTTCAAGATTCGGCAGCACTTGGCCAAATTGTCTGGCATCCAGCACACACGCATTCATCTTTGTAAATAGCTATCACCACTCAATACTATGATCTCGAAGATATAATTAATTAATAAATAAATGTTGAAATATCATTATTTTTTTACTTTCTTTTTACAGCCATTTCTCATGTTTTTTTCTGCTTTTAATTTCGTTAACATCCATCCTGTCGTGGGTGCTGCTAAAATTCATATTTAAAACGCTTGCGGGTTTTCATTATGGAATTATAACCGCAGAAGATATTTCAAAATATAATTCTCCTTATTGGATTCATTGAAATATTTATGATGATTTCATGAAAACATAAAATGATTTTCTTTATTAAAAAAGATCTGAATCTTATAATTTTACACAAGAACGGGAAATTTTTCTATAACTATGGACTAAATTCATGAGTGAAGTCTGTTCGTTTGTTCTGTGAATACGATCATGGCAAATTAAAATCGTTTGACAGAAGATTAGAAATGAGCTAGATAGATAAAATTTGGGGAAAATTTGGTAACAAATTTTGAGTCGCATTCATTGATGGGTTGCTACGAATTCTTGTATCTATGAGTGCAATACAAAATCACTACAAGAATGAATTTTAGTTTATGATATTTAGAGAGTATTGGAGATCTGTCTGTAATTTCGGGCTGATAGGTATAATTTTCTTTTCTTCTAATTATTTTTGAGCATGCGAACTTAAAACCGTATTACCCAGATGAGGTTTGAGAACGGCATTTTGATCATCAGATTATAATTATGTATCGAATACTAGTCTCAAAAAGAAAAAAGCTCCAAATTGTACGTTAGATTCTTTTTACAGCAGGGGTGAAAGAAATCGAGATTTTCGCTAGTCTTCTATGTTGGGGGAGTATCCTTTCATTTGAATGAAAACAAAAGAGCGCCGCATATTGGTCGCCGTACTACTATTCTCATGCAGACATTTAATACAACTGGAAATATGTTTAGGAATTATTACGTGTTCTTATTTTATCCTTTATTAGAGAATAGCGAATAAAAATGATTGAATTACTTTATCTCAATGATATAAGCAGTTTTTGTTTATGTCAGTCAGTGAAACATATCAACTGAAATATTATTTTATGCGCATAATTATTGCTGAAAGAATATTCCACAAAATTAACGATGAAATGTTGGAAACCATTTAGACTAACTAATACAAGATCTAAGAAGGACATTTTTTTCTCGCTTTATTAACCAATCAAATCAGAACAGAAATTGGTAAGTTTCGAAAAATAAATAATTTTCAGCTTCGAAAAACAGTTCATCGCAATCGAATGATGAAATACTTCTATGAACCATAAAACAAAAGCTACCAACACATTGGATCAACTTTTATTGCATTTCTTTCACGGAAACTCTCCCGACTACAACGTCAACATTCTTCCAATCCTCAAAACGTGTTTTAAAATCGTTTTCATGAAATTTTTTCAGGGTTCTTAGCAAACTTATTTTTATTACATCAATACACTCACCACAGTGTCCGAAAAAAAAGCAGTTTTAATTGTGAAAATAAACCAAAAGGTGTCACATTGATGATATTTGTTGTATTTGTCGAAAATTCATAAACGATCATGAGAAGGTGCATTATCGAGTCACAAAACACACTCCTTATTTTGCAAAACTTAGTTCGCTTATGTTTTAGGGACATGTGCAATAATGTCTCTAATTGTTAAATGTCAATCTTTAAGCCCCAATTCTACGATGCAATAGATACCTTATCGATGAGATGAAATGGATGGACGGATTTTATACCCATCACAAACATTTTATGGTTGGATTTCGATAAAAAAAAAAGTTACATTTGGAAGCTTTTTGCAAATATTTAATATTGTAGCAGAAATTGCATCGTGGAAACAAATATTAATGCATATTTTTGGCTCTATTATTCTTACCAGTTTGAAAAACCGGTAAAGGAACAAGTAGATTCCTCCAAAGTGCCTTTCTCCTTAAAAATAAATTTATTTCAAAATTATAATACCTTATCAATTTTCGCTATCGCCAGATATTTATATGTCACGAAAAAAATTTCGTAAAAGTTGCAAACGATTTCTACTACATATAAATGGAATAAGCATTTTATTTCTATTTTTGCAACTAGGCAAATACTTCAAGTTTGAAAGTTTCATTAAATACAAAACAAACTCCTCTAATGAAACAAACTTATTTCATTAAATATGAAACACATAAAATAAATATAATTGCTTAAATGCTTTTTATAATTGCTTTGATTATTCTGTAGAAGTGACAGTAATAGTTACTAAAATTACTATTTCATCCGAAAAAGTGAATGTTGAAAAAGTGAATTAGTAAATGTACCTCTTATTCTCATTTATGAGCAAAACAAAGTTTCATGTCTCTCTCTGCCAAATTTGTTTAGGTATTAAAAGCAAATTTATCGAACGAGACGACTTTTTTATACTTGAAACTGATGATTAAACAGGATTTCCGCAATATATTTCGTGGATTATACACATTACAATAGCTTGATAAGAATGCGGAATCAGAAGATAATATTACATTTATTAGTTCTTTATATTTTTAATGAATGATCAAATAAAAATTAATTAATTAAAAATGTACCAATTTGATACTGACACAAAGTTGCTTTATTAATTCCCACACATGCACTCGTAAAACAGTTTATCATTTGTGACATCATGATAGGTCCTCTGGATCCACTTTTAGAAGGCGACCCGACTTAAGAAAACAGGTGACCCCAGAAATAAAAGTTAGCAGGCATCAAGACGTATGACCTTACAAGGCTGTCAAGAAATTTCGCATTCGAACATCCTCTTACAATTGACGTGTTGTGAGGGAAAGCGCCATCTAACTGTAACCACGCGTTTGGAAATGCTGCCAAAAGACAATTCATCCATTAATTCAAACAAATGCCGTTCAAGATTAACTGAATGTTTCCGTTGCCGTTCAGTATATTGTTGATCAAAATGGGACTAACCAAATATTTTCTGAAAATGCCACACGGCACAAAAAATTATCACTGATGCTGAATCTGCGCAAAGAATGCACATTTTTATGTACCCAAAAATGATCGTTTTAACAGTTGATGCATTTATTTCGAAGAAAGTAACAATCATCGGTACAGATTACATCTCTCAGAAAAGAAAGAGTTGATTCGACCTCGAGTAGGACCTATTTGCGAAATTCTAGGCGATGATCTTGATATGATTCCAGCTGTTTGTGGAATCCATGAATGTTATATGGTGGCTGGCTACAATATTAACCTGATTCTCGATGTAATTGCTTTTGTAATATTCAGTTTGGGCTGTTCATGCTCAAGAATGGTTAGCTTGAAAAATAAGCCAAAATGCCATATTCTGTATCATTTGTATAACTTCGCATCCCTTCTCTTTCTTCCGAAGGAAGTTAGGATTCTATAGTTTGCACTTTCTAGGAGGATACTAGAATTCGGAATACGACGAATGAATTATTTTACAGCAAGACCTCATTACAGTTATGGACAACTTAAATCATCACTATTTCAAAACTCTTCTCTGTATAGAAATACGTCCCATTTTAGAAAATCTTAATACCATTGGGAGCAAAGAATTTTCTGTTTTCTTCACCGCCCTACCTCTTTGACATATTTCTAATATTTAATGTCTCGAATTTCTCTTTTCTTTTTAAAGTCGATGTTGTAATTGTCGATCAAAGTGGACAACGATATGCGTGATTGTCGAATCTCATTAAAGTCACGAAGATTGGATGATGATACAAATATTTACATATGAAAATTTTTCTATAATATTTCAATTCACTTTTTATCTAAATTTATGATAAGTCACTTTAAATTTCAAAATACTAACATTTTTACAACTTTTGCAGATATAAATCTGGAATTTCAAGCATGCAAGAATAAATGCAAGTGAAGCATTTTACTAATAGGAACAGTATAATATATATATATATACACACACACACACACACACACACACACACACACACACACACACACAGAAGACTATTTGTTTTCAGACAATTGCCCAACTTATTTAACGAAACTTTGCAACTGGAAGTATGCGTCGAGATGTCTTATTTAGGAAAATATACATTTCTTCCACTTTTTGGGGTTATATATATATATAAAATAAAGCATTCCTCAACTTTTTTTAATCGGATATTTTGTGAATGTCTAGTGACATTACATTATCCATACACAAAGAACTGCTTTTTTTTTCAATAATGTATTATTTATTCTTATATTTCAAGATATACAAATGTTTGATATTAATGCAGAATTTTACTTATGTGCTTCTTCTTTTCATTAATTAAAGATCTCACAACTGTAATCGTTTCCAGATTGTCCCAAACGAAACTTCATTTGAAATGCAATCAGGACAGTCTTCCACATGGATTGGTTTTTTAAAAAATTTTCTTTCATCTCGGCAATTATTTGAAAATAAAAAAATATATTTTAATCTAAAGTAAGTTGGGATTACCTCCTCGCGCCCCTCCCAAATGCGAAAATCCCGCCGTTGAGAAGGGTTTTGATTATTACCACATGTACTGAAAAATTAAGAACTCTCTTTAGGAATTCAAATTCTAAATTGCTTATAATTCATCAGCCATTTACTCAAAATTACCAAATGTTATATATATTTAGCTATTTTAATCTGGAGAATTCAGATACGTATTAGAAATTAAATTTTGCTATTTGAAAAAATTGAGTTTGAGTAAGTATTAATATTAAATGAGCCCTTATAGGAAAAAAATATTTCATACGCTTTCATAGACTTTCACAGCTTTATTATGCGATATTTAATTTCGCGAAAAAAGTGCAATATACGAAAGTTTTTGATTGACTGTGCATTCAAAATTCAGATTTCTCAAATTATTATTCGAAGATTATACCAAACTTTAATTAATATTACTTGATTCTCGTATACAATGTATGCATCGTAAAATCATGCACTGGTTCCATTTTTTATACCACAGCAAAAAATTCCCCACTCCGAGAATCGGTGATGAAAGAGTTTCTCTTCCTATCGAATCTTGGTTCAGAATATGATAATTTACACATTTTTTTCATTCATTATTACGGTAAAGATCTACTTTTAGTATATTCCTTGGAAAAAGCCAAATTATGGAGCTGATTTTTGTGACACGACTTCGGGAAATAATTTGTGACCATTCAAAACGATTCCTAATTGCATATTTAAAACCGGATTACGAGCTGAAGGTGACTGAAATGAATGGCGCACTCGTTAAAAGCCTTTCATCGTCGAAAAACAATCTTCTCTGTAACGATGTTTCATTGAAAAGGCTGTCGTTCTGACAAAAGCCACCTTTCTTTTCATTTTTTCCGCTATTTGGAAGGGAAGGTGAGGAGAGGACCATCCGATGAAGCACCTGCATTTCCGCCGCTTCCAGAATGCCGAGCATTTCCGCAAGAACCATTTCCTGCAAATTCGAATTGTCTCTCCATAGCGAAAACAAGAACGCGGACGGAAACGCTTTTAGTTGCATCGCTGGAAGTGGTGATGTCCTCCCATTTTGCAGAAGGACGATCGGACACTGCCTGCTTGTTCCGTGGCTGGCTGACCGCTTGTGACGAATCAGATTGGCACATCTCCGGAATTTTTCTTGTTGGAGAACAAATGCCAGACGACAAAAATGACATTTATTTGTTTCGGAGATGGCAGCTTTCCGCAGTTTCAGAGCCGATTGCGGAAATTGATTTCCTTTACATTTTACTTGAGTGAGAAAAAAGAATTTCACCTTCATTTAAAGAAGGGGGTGGTGGACTTTTATACTGTTTGTTGCACTTACACAATAAAGATGCTTACATTTTAATAAAGCATTTGATATATCAGCGAAAGAGTTACGAATCAGCGAAAGTTCTTTTTCGTATATTTCCTGAATAGGATAAGTTTTGTGTTTAGGTTCGTCGAATAAATCTGGAATGTATTTTGAACTTACAGTTGATTGAATGGCTTCGAAGTTTAATGGAGTAATTTTAATTTAGTCAATTTTCTTTCATGAAAATCAGGCACCAAATTTCATTTACCTGACAAACAATTTTCTATTCGATAGAATTTGGTTCAAAATTAAATAACAATCGATTATGCTATGATAAAATTGCATACAAAATTTCTATCTGTAGTATTTATTTTTTAATTATTCGCTAGTATATAATGGAAAGTGGTCGGATTTCATCCAAAATTCGATGCAGCAAACCTCATATATCTAGTTCCTTCTTTTGGTGAATTCCTGTTTCACAGTGGGCTAGTATGCATCCGAACACGATTTGACCAAAGTATGGAGATCTGAAGGTTGAATTTTTTTGCTCCGACAAAAAAAAAAAAAGTATTCAAACAAATTGAGATTCGAATATATCAGAGTTCAAATTGTATTTTTCTTTATCTCTGAAAATTGTTATGAAATCGCAACAGAAACGCAGATTTATATCTGAGCTCCGCTTTTATCATATCCTGTATGTTTTGAACAAGGAAATGAAATAATTTATGCATTTTGATAGAATTTCCATCAACACATTGGGTTACATTATATTCTCAAAATCAGTATTCATGTGTAAAATGTGCAAAAATCATACCAGTAAGTCATTCAATGCAACATTTTAATCCTTTTTTTTTTCAACAGTTATTTAAGTAGTGCTGTTACACCCGAGTGGAGTTTCTTACAGATAAGTGCATTTCTTCTTGTTTAAGAATCGCGTTCCCATTCACATTTCTCTAAAACGGACATCTAAGCCTGTTCTCCTTCATTCTTTCGCACTCTTAAGGTGTCAATTTAATTCTGCGAAGCTGAGATATAGTCTTAAAAAAAAAAAAAAAATCGGCGCAGCAAAGACCGACAGTGCATATTTGTTTCTTTGCCTTTTAAAAGGATTCAAATGATGCATTCGCGTAATTTTGTACCTGCATCAATGGTCTGCTATATTACATCTGAACTATTTCGATAACTTTTCTGAATCAGAAATAGATAATTGATATATACTTACTTTATTACACAGTTTATACCTCGTGCCGACAAGGCATGCAGCCGCCAGGACAGCTATCAGCACCCCGATCGCTACACCGGAAGCCACGATCACCGACGTTTGGACCCTCCGAGAAAGTCCCTCAGTTATTACAGAGTGATTTTCTGTAAAGATGGAGAGGAAAAACTTAGAATGTGCTTGCTATCTCAAAAAGTATGATGCAAAAAGTTTTATCTAAAATAAAGTAATGCAACCTCAATTTTTCCAGAAATTCATTATATTCCAGATTTTTCGAATCTACAAACAGGGATAAAGAATCTATTACATATAACTTTTGAAAAATTATCAGATATTCAGCAATATATGTAACGATATTTTAAAATTTAATTTAATCCTAATTATTCCTAAAGTTTTATCTTAATTCAGCACATATTAACTTCATTCTAAAATATTCCGTTATTTTCTGATCCAATTCCACTTTATTTTATTAAATTAATACCATAGAAAGCTCTGTAAATATGCTTTCGTCAGTGGTTCCCACGCTCCGAGTGAGGGGATAAAAATTTGCTGACCTAAACAAATTCTTCTAAAAGATCCCTATGACTTCGTTGTCTGTGGTCGACACGCTTAAAGAAATTCCTACCAAAATCTCACAATATGTATTCATATCGAAAAAATTTTTCATTAGCTTTTTCTCATTTCTCTTGTGTCGTTCTGTGTGATGTGCTTATGCTTGTACATAAATCATTCCTCCCGGGATGGAAATAAAATGAAATTAAAAATTCAAAATGTCTTCTCTGTCATCGGCCACGATTCTGCTTTAAAAATTATGGTTATATATATATATATATATATAAAAGCATTTGCGATTGTAGTTCCCTTGTTTTACGTAGTAATTTTATGCAAATTAATTTTGCAATAAACTAGTTTTGTGCTCTCTTTGCTTATGCTTAAAATACAATTAGATGTGTACATACCTCATTATTGTAAAAGATACTTGATATTTGAATGAAATATAAGAATTAAGTCAAAAATGAAAATGCAAAAACGCTCGTACATCATTCTGAAAACAAATGGAAATAAATGGATGGGTTTTGATACCTGCTGGTGCAATACCAGTGCACTAAAAGATGCATCTACATCTCCCAAATGCATCCCATTTATTTTATTGAAACTTAAATAAAGGATTTTAATTTTTTGAGACACGTTCTTATTGATATTACCCGAAGCATCGCTACACTAGTTCCTGATTAATCCTATTTCAAAGTGCTGTTTTAAGTATTTGGAAGGAACAAAAGCGTCTGAGAAATTGCATCGTGATTTTGGATATCTTCCAAATATAGTTTCAGAAAATAACATTTATGTTCTGTAACATAAAATAACAATGGTGGGAAAAAAAGAAATTCTGCTTTAGGAAGTATTATATAGTAAACAAAATGTATCAAGACACGATTTATCTAGCGCTTCATGCATATACAAATTTAAATGTTGGTAAAGTACTTCGAAAGAAAGACAATCAGTTTTTTGACAGGTTCAAAAAACGTCACTTCTTAAACCAAGTGATGGCGATATTTGTGAAATTTCGAGATTTGTGAAAATAATGGAATCGGTCCTTTTATATGTCGGGCAGTCGACCGGAAGCCGCCGAAACATCCGAGTCTCTTGCCGCAGTGATGAAGAGATTCCGCTTCTGAAGCATCGGCAACACTCGCCGAAACATTCCTGAAAACTCATCGTAGCAAAAATAGAACTGCATGAAAAAATAATCAAAGTTATTATAGGCGCATTTTTATGTATGCACATGAATATAATAAATATCTTTTTAGCTAAAAATATAAAAACTAAAAAAAAAAAAAAAAAAAAGAAGAAAGAAGGAAAAAAAAAATCACGTGAGCATGAAATGTAGATTTAAATATTAATAGCGTTTTAAACATAATAGATGATTTTAGTCACGTCTACAGTCATTTTATGGTATGTATGCTTTTAACCTTAATCGCAACTTGATTTCTTTTATCACATTGTTTTCAACGTTTACGTTTTTTCTTTCTTTTTTTTATTTATAGATATTTTAAGGACAAAATACTATTTTCTACCCTTCAGTAAACTAATAAAAGTGTGATTAAATTTTCTATGATTTCTTTTTACTTTTTATAGATTTCAAAATTCCTTATTGTAATAAGTATGTAACCTTGTAATCAACAGTATTCAAATTCCCTACAGGATGTTGTTTCTAGTGTTAAACAACAATAACAAAAAAAAAGCATGTGACAAATAATTAATTTCCCAAAATATTAACAAGTTATGTTACACTCTGAAACATGCAACGCCACCAAATTTCTGAATTTTAGCACGACAGTGAGTGGAACATCCATTGCAAAATTCCATCTTTACCAAGATAAAATAAGCGAAACTAAATGAGAAATTTCAATGACAGTTTAGCATTTCTTGTTTATTTTGTTAAATATTAGATAAAGCATCTGTTATAAATTCTTCCAAGGCATAATTAAAGGAGAAAAAAAAGTAGTTAGTGCTATTCAGCTTAGTTCCATTTCTGTAAGTTTGGGTGATATATCAACCTCATACTACGTTTTAACAATTTTGGAACTCGCTTAATAGTCTTTTCAATCTGATCGGATAATACCATACCAATCTGATGCAAAGTGTTCAATCCATACAACTTAGTCCGTCATCTTTCCTCGGTATGCGCATGCGTGACGTTTTATTCACCTATACATATTTTATCACAATAGAGTTAAAATCCAGAGAGAGTTAATAGATAGTATCCAGATAGAGTTAAAAATTATAATAGAGTTAAAGATGCTTCGAAAGTAAAATTCAATGTTTGGAAAGCACTATAAGCTCCCTGTTACAAATATTTTTCTATTATTTTTATTGATTGAAAAATTCTAAGAAAAGAATTTGTTGCATTCAGACCATAAACAGATGACGGTATGTTGAACAAAGATTACGTAACATCCTATGTAAATGCTTCTTGAGTTCTTTTAATCATTACGCTTTTCGACATTTTGAAAAATATTAAATAAGCCTGAATTTCTTTTCTTTTAATAAGACTAAAATAATAAATGCAATGCGACGCAGGCTTATCAGTAGGACTACGCATGATGACACTTAACAGGAGTCGAGTTTTTTTCGTATGATGTAGAGAAAGTGAAAATGTAAGGTAAATAAATTTAAAAAAAAACCCGTCATATTTTGTTGAATATCCTTGTTGTGATCCTCAACTAAAACCATTTTTGAATTAAGTTTATCCATCTCTGTTTGCGGCAACGATAGATCCGTTGAAGAACTGCCAAGTTTTGGGCGAAGCACGCTTGAACTTAAACTTTTAAAGGACTGACTGCCAGTTTGTATGTTCGAAGGTATAAAGACGCAACAGCTCGGAAAACTAACAAGTTAGATGAATGAAATTTGGTACGAGGTTCTGATACCAGTTGAGAGAGATTTGGACTGTTACTCTTTTCTGCTAAATGAATTGCGTCCAGCCTCCGTAAATGCTCCTGATAACTCAGAAGAATATATAAAAAAGGGGGAGGAAATTCTTATGCCTAGCATTCATTTTTATAAAAGCTGTAAGTCGAATCTGGCTTTATAGCTAGGCGAAACCGAAAAGAGAGACATACTTAACTTAGACATAACATACTTAATAGACATATTTGTAAACAAATATTTCTCATACGATTTTAACTTAAAGTTTCTGTTATCTAATACAGAATTTCAACATATTCTACAATCAATTAAAAAATGCATTTTAACTGCTTTCATTGCTTTTAAAATTTTAGTACATGCAAATTCGCGTCAGCTAATAGTTATAAAAATTTTAATTCTGTAATATTTTTATTAATTAAAAAGAAACAGTAGCAATGACTACTTGTTTAAGTTTCATTAAATTTAAGACTACAGAAGGTTGAATTCAGCACAAAATTATTTAATGTAAAATTTAGCCAACTTATACATAAAAAGTTAATTATAGTAATACTAGAAAGCACTAAACGCGTTTTAACTTGTATCAGAATATGATGGTTTGTCACATCCTGCCATTGCCTATACTTCTTTTAGCGCACTTCGATTACATGCTCTAACTGTGTGCGAGTCGAGGGGAGAACACTCTCGTTGGTTAACTTCTCAAAATATCTGCACAGTGAGTTCCCGTGAAAAATTTATTTGACATTCATCCGCATATTATTTCTTCCTGTTCTTTGACATGACGTCTCTTCTGCAAAACACGGAGGCACAAATAGACTACATTGTCACATATCTGATGTAGAGATACTAACGAAAAACGTCTTCGGTTATTGAATTAAAAAAAAAAAAAAATCCCTTTTGGCCACGAATACTGTCGTGCCAGAGAAAGTAGACACATATTTCAATTGCTTAAACGTTAACACAAATCTTTCCAATCCGTTGAATATCGACAGACCTTCTTCTGATCTTTGCCTAAGCTCCGTCTCAAATGATGCATAGAAACAATCAATCAGCCAACGAGTTATGCACTCTTTGTATGTCGTTTGGGAACGGTTTTTGCTAACCGTAAAATAATAATAATAATAATAAACGCTGCTATTGATACGTTGTTTGAGGTATAATTTGCAACCACCTGATTGCTTTGACCCGACAGATTCCGAGTGCTTGTCTTTCGTGTAATGACCCGTGCAGGCGGACGTCGGGAACGTGTCCGGCGCGTTCAGACATTGCTCCAGGATAAGTCGATAAATAATTTTTTTTCTTTCTTTATTATTATTATTTTGCGTTTCAAAGAGTGTTCGTCCAGGCAAAAGGGAGACACCTGCATTTGTTTTAGTTGAACAGATTAACATACGATTTGGATGCGAAGTTCTTAGCGACTTCTGAGACGATGGTTGTAAACGATTTTGAGAGGAGCATTCAAATTAAATATTATCTATTAAAGATGATAGATAACCCTAATTGGTAATGCGTCCTACCTCACTGGTATCCAAGTTGATAATTCTGCTTTAGAAGAATATATAAAAAAAAAGGGGGTGAAATTTTTAGACATGCATAGCATTCATTTTTTCATCTATAAATTGAATTTGGCATTATAACTAGATTAAACAAAGGAGCTAATA
>JAPMOR010104843.1:480284-490552 GCA_026543865.1 Argiope aurantia
AACACGATTTCAGCTAAAAGAAACATTATCTAATGCTGAATTTCAACATTTTCCACATTTCATTTTTGTTAGTCAATGGAACGAAAAAAAAGTCTTAACTGCTGTTCGCCTTTAAAATGTCCGTACATGCTATTCGCATGCTAATAGATATAAGAAAATTAATTCAATAATATTTTTATTTAATTAAAAAGAAACAACCTCAATGACTACTTGTTTAAATTGCAGTAAGTTTAAGACTACAGAAAGTTGTATTCAGTACAAAGATATTACAGAAAAGATCTTACCAATTTGTACATAAAATTTAATAATAGTCAAATCAGAAGGCTGGTTTTAGCTCGAAGCAGAATATCACTATTTGTCCCACGTTAGCCAGGTAATTTTGCATCCTGGAATTTCTTTGAAGATATCATCCCATTCTGCACTGTAATTAGATTTATCATACCCCTCGTCATAAATGAGAATCAATATTATAATTGTCGTTTCTGTAGCATGTTCACTAAATATTATTGTCATTGTAAGCTTTTTTTAAAGCTTCATTTGCTTTATGCTTAATAAGTTGAAGTGATGCAATCGATTTTTCCTCTCTTCTTGATGTGCTACAGCTTTGAAATTTATGTTACTGGAGGCATACATAATTTTATTATTTTTAGAAGCTGACTGTCAACCAATCGCTTAACGTTATCTAGTTTTGATTCAGTGCTACATGAACCATTTAACAGTGAATTTGAAGTAAATTAATTGCAACTTTTCTATCGCAATTATAGTAATAAATTATGAAATATGTTAAAGATTAAAAAGTAAAAATAATAATAATAAAACATATAAAGCATTCTTTATTATATCACTAAATATATAAAGCATTCTTTATTATAACTCTTACTGAATTGCAAGGAATGTGAAAAGAAAGAAAATTCTAAAAATATTTGCTGAAACATTAAAATCCCACACTCACTTGAATATTTATACAGCGCTTCATATTTTAGACTTCTACTTAAAAAAAAAAATTCAATAAAAACATGCTCACAAATTATTTTAATTTTTTTTAATTGATTTTTGCTTTCTAATTTGCAAAGGACGGCGATCGCGTCGGCCTGCGGATGAACTCGAGACAAACGCTGCTTCGATCTCATTCACTGATCGATCGCCTCAAGTGAGGGAATTCGAGTGTCGAAATCACATGAAAGACGACCTTTCTAATCCTTCCTAATCAGAGCTGTAGGGGTGGCCTCGTAGTGTCACGTGCCATTGGGCAAAAAGCTCTCTAATCCTCTTTCTCGGTCGACAAACACGCGAACTCGTGTGTCACCCATCTCGGTATTTCAGCTCATTGTTTTCACTGCCGGAGATTCAACCATCCTCCTTAATCCTGGGCCTTTGGCCTGCCGATTAATAGCTTTACAAAAGCGATAAGTGATGCCGATTGTGCAGTAATGGAAGAGGATGACCAAGCGGAATTGTTTATTGCTGATCCGCAAGGATTAGAGTTCAGTCATTCGGGATCACGACGAAGCTATATTATACAGTGGACCTAAGCTAATTTCAATGATGGAATTTTAATAAAAATTCTATTTATTCAAAAATTTGCTGGTTATCGAGTAAAGTTCTAAAAATGAATGAAAAAAAATGAAAATTTTTAAGCAAAAAGTAATATTAAAGATTTTTTATCAATAAGAAATATACTTAATTAATCAGAAATAAACAAATTTTAATAAATTCGAATTAATAAGTGATTAGTTTTAGAAACAGACATCATGAAGTGATGTTCTGTAATGAATGAAGGCCCTTAAAAATTCATTTACCCATTATAGTTGAAGATGCGAATGTTAGTAACTAAACATGTCATATACAAAAGCCCTTTCTTACAATCTTTACTTTTGATTTTGAATTAAAGATGATGTGGCGAGTTGTGATGCGCGAAGGATAGAATCTGGAACCTTGTGGTTCGCAGTCCAGTAACTAAACCATTATACAAAAACAATTGCCTGTGCAGCGTAGTTGTTAACTGGTTTATATGCTATTCACCACACACTCTCCCTCCAGTGAGTCGAACAATATGACTGTTGAGTGGTGATGTATTTAGTTATTAGCTGTTGTCTAATGAGCCTGTACCCAGTTGAGTAGCGTGTGTGTGTGTGTGGGGGGGTGAGTTGTTGTTGCTTCAAGTGAGTCTGTCGACTTTGGTTGCTGGTAGATGGCGCCACAACAGTTGTACAAAGGTTGAAGGTTCATTGTCCGAGGTCACCAATTTGGGTGATTGTGATGCGCGAAGGATAGAACCTGGGACCTTGTGGTTTGCAGTCCAGTAACATATCCATGACACCAAAACAATTGCTCGGGTAGCAGCGCTGTTAACTGGTTTATATGCTATTCACCACAGACTCTTCAATATTATGTCGATATAAAACTTAAGATCCAAGGAAAATAATTAGAATTGTCCAAGTTTCATTCATTTCTTTGGAGTATCGACTTGAGTTGAGAGGAATATTTTTTTTTGCGAATGGAAATGAAATTCACTTTCAATTTCAAATGACTTTAAAAAATATGATATGCAAAATTCGTATTTTTTTAAAGCATCGTTGCATTTTAAATTTATGTGTTTCAGCAATGCATTATTAATAAGGAAATGACATCAGAGGAGAGAAAATACTTACTGAGGGAAAAAGCGTGTTTTTTTTTTTAATTGTTACGTATGTATCGAGCATTTTAGATATTTCTTGTATTCTGTTTAAAATACTAGATGCTCAGGGAAGGTAGAAGGTGTAGAAACGAAATATCATTAGTAATTTACAACAGAACTGCTAAAGTTAATAAATCCCAATTCTTTGATTAGCTAACTTTAAGCAATATTCACTTTCACAACGTCTGAGAATAACAGCTGTGATAGGCTGCTTTAATTCCTGCATTCAAAACAAAGCATCTGATACATATTTAAAGGAATTATGCCTGGAAATTGGATAACATGACTTCTGACTGAAATTTTACTATACAACCTAGCATTAGAACCATATTTAGCATTCTCTAGTGAATTTTGAAAACAAACAATGCTGTAAAAAAGAATCAAGAGCCATTTTAGTATTACAACGGATCGGAAAAAAGTTACTGTTCATGGTTTTTTTAACGAAATTTTGCACTTTTGTTCGTATTTTGTACTTTTCCTACATAATTTTGCAACTTCCTTTGTCACGACTTTTTTGTCATCCTATATAATTTATCATAAAATATTTACACTTCTTTTTGAACCTGAAGCTTTAGAGGCTTATCGCAAAACGAAATTTAAGCAAAAACTAGACGGTATTTAAAAAAAATATCTTTAATCAAAAGCGCTGTTACTCGATGTTACTTAAAAGAAAAACCTAACTATGATAGCGTCGGTGGAGTCCATAGAGAACAGAAAAAATAACACACACATTTTTTTTTTTGCTAGTATCTAATTTTTATTTAACCTTAAGAATTTAAGCAGATATTCAATTGTTTGATTTTTAATTTAAATGCCATTTTATCTATTTTTTTCTCATTACACTTTATATGAAAAGATAGTACCAAAATTGAATCTAACCTTCGAATGTGTTTTTTTCCCTAGATTTGTATATTTAAAAAAAATAAATTTTGACTCAATGATTTAAATGATTTCAACGGAGGTAGAGTATAATATGCATTAAAACTTTCTTTAAATCGAAACTAAAAAGAAAACAACAACAACATCGCCTGAATCAATATGCATTATTTATATTGTGTTCAGCTTAAATCATACAAAAACCATAATAATGCCAAGAAAAAGAATTTCAATAAAAAAATAGGTTTTAACTTGTTTATCGAATTATTCTGAAAAATAAACTAAATAAATGGTTTGTCTTGCAAAAAATATCCTCTCCTCAGATTTAAATCCTGATTGGCGCCTTTTTGAAAAATGCAACAAATTGAACTACACCTACCGAGCAACTCCGGTCGTGAGTGAGAGCATTGATTACACCCACTTGAAGATGATTTGCACCAAAGTTTACTGAGATATAGTTTTATTTTATGACAGGATGATAAATCTGATGCTCCCTTTTAAAGAATTATTCAAGCAACGAAGAGTCACTGGAGTGTGGCAGAACCTCACACGGAGGCGGGTACCTTCGGACGAGGCGAGCGCTCTTTTCTTTATCTTCACAGCGAATTCTTGAAGCGGGTGCCCGCAGAGTCTTTCTTTCCTGAGAATTCCTTTCGGGAATTCGAAAATGGGTTATCATTCCTGCTTCGAAGGTTAAGAAAATTTGAAAGGTATCCGAACTTTTAACCTTAAACGTCGTAAAATGATAATGTTTGAGGCTTGAATCGTTTCTCTTTAGATTCTTTTTTTCTTTAAATTTACTTTTAATTATAGAAAAAAAGATAACGTGCATCGAGAGGCATTTTTAATAGTGCCGCTATGCATGTGTGTAGTTTATAAAACATTGAAAAGTATTATAAGTGTAGTAAAAAAAAAATGAATAGTAAATATTTTTAGAAACTTATCAAAATTAGAAAAAGCATAATGACGTATTGAACAGGTTTCGTAGTAAATTTATTTCATTGAAGTCGAGAGAATGCGTGTGTGAAACAATCATTACGTGCGCTTAATCGCAGTCTGTCTTACTTGCGGATTTTTTTTTTTAATCTTTGAAAAAGATTCTTAATTCGATCTTGTGTTAAATTTTCATTCTTTTTTATAGTTTTAAAAGATCATCCGAATGTGATTCGCAAATGTAACAATAAAATTTATTGATAAAATTCAAAATCTTAGAAATTTTCCTATTTAATATAAAATACCAGTGCACCAATGCAAACCTTTACTCTAGCGAAAAGTAATGAGCAAGCTTTTCTAGTTTTATTTTAGGCTCAAAACTCTTCTTTAACTGTCCTTTGATCAAACTTTGAAACAAGTTTTCAAATAATTACTGGCTAAGAATAACACTAGAACACTCTTTATTTAATATCAACCTATATCCATAACAGAAAAGTTATGGAAATCTTATTGTAGTCATAATTATATTAGAATGATATTCTTACAAATATTTTTAGTGCTCCGAAATTACTTCATTTCAACAGTTTCTTTCATCTTTTCTTGAGTATCTCCATTTTTATTATTTATATAAAATTTGCCTTAATTATTAAATATAACATTTGCTGATAGTATCTCCGAGACAAAATAGTTTGTTTTGGGACTGAAGAGCAATTAACTGTGCATATCAACTGGTTTATATCCTTTTTCATTAGCAAGGTATCACATGATGCAAAAAAAAAAAAAAATTAAAAAGATGATGAAGTGTGATAATAAGTAATGGCGTAAAAAGATGGACAGCCAGAATTCTCCAGCTTACTAGGCTTGAAATACGGATCTTATTATTGAGTGAATCACTCTTCGACCGCCCCTCGAAGGCGCCAGCCTGACAGACCTCGACTTTCCGACATCCAGAAGATGAAGGAATGTTTTTTTTTTTTTTTTTTCCCTTCTCTCTTTCTTAAAGCATTACAACGGCCTACTGCCTCCCCTCCCCTCCCCTCCCCCTCTCCCAGTAAGGCACCTCGGAAGAAAGAAATGTCAACGAGAGCAGATTTAGAAAGGGCGGGGGGGGGATCGAAAGAGGGTCGTAGGTGGAAAAGGTTTAAAGGTAGCTTCCTGCGCCTAATTGAGTTTAAGGGGCAGAACGAGAGCTGCATCCAAAAATAGTGAATATTGTAGATGTGAGGAAAAAAGTTTCCATATGTTCGCGATTAGATTTAAGAGAGAAAGAATGTGACTATTTATAGTTAGTTTCTCAGCTCTTTCGACACATGGGACCCAAAAGAGACATCTCTAAAAAGAATAGGCAATGCATTTTTACCATTTCTTTTGCTACATTTTAAATGCTCAATTCATTAATAACGCTTTAAATGAAGCGATGCACCTCTTACAATGATATCTGCAAATGACTCGACATTTCAAGGTTTACAAAAGCAGTGGGCTTTTAAAGCATGACAACAGAAAAGCGTTCATTTTTAATATATATGACAAATCTAATACGAAAAACTTGCATGTTTTTCCATGGATTACTTTTGGATCCTCTTGTTTCACATTTAATTGGCAATTTTGATGTGGTCAGATTCTTAAGAGTTTCATATTTTATACATTCGTTGAATTGTTACATACGATCAAATTTTTTTTTATCAAGATAAATGTTACAAAACATTAAACAGATCAATTTTTAAAATGAAGACTTAACAGCACAGAATGTTTCACGCTTGAAAACATTCACTAACTATACATACTAGCATGGCTTTGCTTATGGCTGAACAGCGTCACTTTAATTGTGATCCTAAAATTTTATTATTTAAGAAAAGATGTGTCATTATCTTGAAACCCTTTATACTACCTGGTGTTTTTCTTGACCGGATCGAGAATTCAGAAGTAACAACACATAAAAGCAATCAAAACAGCACATGGAAAGAATTTGAAAGACTGTAGAATTTTATACACAAATTCTACATATTTTTTTAAAAACTGGAATCTTTATATTGATCAAGATTTTCACACTGAATAAAGCAAGAAAGGAATTATAAAACTGAAATTTAATTTACATCAACTAACCAACATTCCGGTAGTTGATCAGATGGCAGATCTCGTTAATTAAGTAATGGCTTTAGAAAGGCATATTATTTCAAGAAGGAAAGTTGGTGAATTGCAGATGATATCAGTTATCATTCCATTTTGTAATTTGTATTTTTTTATTTTTTCGTTTCTGTTCCTTAAAGATACTTATAGCGGGATGGCACATTCGATGTTCAAGTTAAAGTAAATGCAACAGAGTGGAACAGCCTGCATTCAAGCACTGTCATTTGGCGATTTAAGAAGACTTCCAATACTCTTCATGCAAATTGTAAACTCTTGAAACAGCGATGCTTTTTTTTTTAAAATTGAACTATTTTAAAATTTGACTTCGCTTTTTTTCCAAATAGTTTATGTTTGTGTAACGAATATCAAACCAATCTAATTAAAGAATACTTTTATTTAAGTATGTGATTATGTTTGGGATGATTTGGGAACGCTCTAAAATAGCTATATTTTTGAATCTTTGCATTAAAAGATATTGAAAAAATATCAATGAAACCAAAATATACCAGTTGAGGAAAGTTTTTAAAAGCTGGGAAAAAAGAGCTTTTTTTGTTTGATTAAAAAGAGGTACACAACAAATATCTTCCAAATTAGAGGTTCATGAAAATTTTGCAGATAGTTTAAGATATATATTACCGAACTAAAAAATAAGCAGTATTTTTATCCATTCTTTAAATGCAGTGGTTCAAATGATAGATAACGTGAAATTTTTCTTCATATTTAAAACAATTATAAAATATTTCTAAATGAATAGATTACTTATTCTCTAATCCAGGAATAGCAGAATATATTGAGAAATTATTGCTCCAAATTTGAACAAAAATATGATTAGATTTTAGTTTCTGAGATTTCTGAGGAAACAACATCTAAATATGTAAAATCGCATTAAGCCGCATATAAATGCAAACATAAAAATCAATGTACTATCTACCCAAAAAATAGAAACAAAACTCTAACAGTTTGTAAAGAAACCTTGTTCAAACATTAAAAATATTAAATAAAAAATATTTCATAATTTCGCAAAAAGACTTTTTACCATATTCACTATCTTAATATAAAAATATTTAATACTTTTATGAAATAAAGTCTTTCTTAATACTAAATCTACCGCAAGCGGTTTCCGATGGCAGTTCCAATGTATGGGTGAAATGCCGGTAGGTTTAGTGGTAAATTTTAGCAAATCTTCGGGGTGTTTTATTAAGTAGCAGTTCTTATAGATGTCTAATTTTTAGCGTGTTCTAAATAATTAATATTCAACGATACGAAATGTACAAGGAATTAAAGCAAATCACATTTTTTTTAAAAAAAACATAAAATATAGAGAAAAAAAAATCTTATAACATTTCCGCCCAATATATATATATATATATATATATATATATATATATATAACGAACTAAAGTATAATTTACTTGGTGGTGCTTTTTTAAATTCTCCTAATTACTGAATAACATATTTAAGAAATTTATGTAGTATTTCTTATGAATTATTATATATACAAAGGCAGCTATTTAATCTCGAACCACATTCAAAATATTCATTTTGGTCTTTTATCTTTTTCGCAAATCATAGAAATTGAAACTCTTTTGGAATTTGATTATCGTATCTATGCAATCTATAAATCTACAAATGAGAATTTATTCATTTTTGCATAAGAAATTACGGGCACCAGGGCGTAGATAAAAAAAAAAAAAAAAAAAAAAAAGAGAGAGAGAGAGAGAATGCGTTTATGAATTGCATGCGACATCCATAAAATGCTGCAGAAATTCTTTTTCTTTTCAAAGTGTGAATATAACTTATTATTTGTAGAATATCACTAAATAATAAACTGTTTTAAATTCTCTTCTTTATTTTAAGTCGACCTGATTTGGAATGTCCATTTATAGTAAAACTCAAAGGTCTTAAGCAGCTACCAGTTACAATGCAGAAATTAGTAAGGGACAACAGGGCCTGACTTAGCCTAATTGGGGCCCGGGGACAAAACTTCTTTGTCCCCCCCCCCCTTCTGCTTTACTATTTTAATAATGAAAACCATGCATAGAACTTGTCTATGGTATTTTTCGTTAATTAATTCAAAATGCTATTTAAAGTTAAAACTAAAAACCCTTTTAGTCTTAACTCGAAGTGCCACATTTAATCATCGAATTTAAAATGCAATCCAACAAAATATTTTGTTTAAAAAAAGTTCATTAAGGAAGGAAACCTAAAATAAATTTTCTATTCTATTTGGAGGCCCCTCTGATATGGGGGCCCGGGGCAACTGCCCCTGCCTTAATCAGGCTCTGAGGGACAAATGAATTGTGCATATACAAATAATTGGGAGGAATCCTGATTTGTGTGCAATTGAAACAATTGGAAGTATTCCCCACGACAAGTGTTTATCATTCCATAAACACAAAATAAGGCAGAAAAGTCTGCCTTGTGTCAGTGAGTCTTCTGTTTTCGGAAGTCGTAAGTCACAGTGCCGAATCAAAGAGATCATCTCTGCCCATAAAGAGGGTGAGCGTTGGCGACCGAAAACCGAACTGTTCGACCCGGAGCTGCCAGATTTAGTCCATCTGCACTTTGCAATGAAAAAATGCGCACTTAACGAATGCGCTTTTTAAAAATTTGAATTAGTTAAAAAGTAAACGTAACTTTGTTTCTCAACCGTCCAAAAATATTATAAAATAAAAATTATTTCTATAATTTAAAATTTAAGAAATTTCTTTTCAACAATGCCAATTTTTTTGTCGTTCTAATTTTTTTATACTTCTAAATAATTTTCAAAGAATATTTTAAGCATACTTTCATCTATATATTTCATTTAAAATGAAAATAATATTTAACTTGCTGAAGGAAAATTATCTATTATCAATGTTTTACCATCACATTGGCAAAAGCTCAAATTAAAAGATTGATCTATCTCTGAGTATAACATAAACATAGAATACTGTAATTTTCAGTAAATTTTTGTAGAAATGAAATATGAAAAATATTTTCTGGTATAATAATTGCAAGAAAAAGATCCCTGTCATCTTTTAAAATATCTATCTTATTAATTCAATCATTCTTTATTATTTATGGCAAACTTTTTAGTAATAGACAGATACATCTAATAGGATGTAAAGGAATATATTTTAGACAATATTAATGTTGATGCATCAAACATTTTATTTCTTTACGCAGATCCTTGTCTAATGTCTTATGTCGTGCGGTCCTTACGTCTTGTAAAATATAATCATTAAATTTTCTTACGGCATTGCTATTTTCTTTTTAAACTTCCATGCTTTTGAGACTAAAACTGTTTGAATTATGAAAATTGAAGCATCTCTATTCTATGAAAACGCAAGTTTTTAAATCTCTCCGTCAACCATCTGGAAGAAAATGCGCCAGCTGACGTTCGGAATTTCCCCAGGGTGATTGGCCTAAAATAACGATATTTTTCATAACTCGGTCAGAAGATTGGGGCATTTTAATCCTTTTTTATATAAAAGTTAGTGTCAAGAATATTTTACTGAATATTTCATATGACAGAGCAACTATAGAAAATTTAGACTTCATAATTTTTTTGAAAAATACATTTACTAACTGAAACAAAATAAAATATTATTATTTACATCATTTAAATTCTTTAGAAATAAAATAAAAAATAATTTTATGATATACCAGTTAA
>JAPMOR010104843.1:490562-560157 GCA_026543865.1 Argiope aurantia
TGAAGTTTAATCACATCAGTTGGCAGAAAATTAGAGAGAGAATAGAATGAACGGAACGACGTAAGGCTTTTTTAACAGTGTGGATTAGATGACTTTCAAAGTTTGAAATTTAAACTTATTTCTGATGAGGAAACCATTGAGGGCAAGTTGCATAAAATATTTAACTAAAAGTTTTAACCACTACTAATCCATCGAATCCACTTGTCGCTACAGAAAGAACAATCATTCTATGCTGTAAATATAAAATAAATACTTCATTTTTTTATACTATAAATGCTTAGATTGATTCACCTTAATGGAAACTATCTAATATTCATTTTGTTGAACAAATTACTACATATTGTGGTTAGGGTAAATTTTTTTTGGATAAATTCAATTCATCAGTGTTTTTAATGCCAAGACTGGCATTAAAATAGTATTAAAATATTAAAATCAAGTATATCCTTAACTCGGAATACGCAATATTAAGACAAAGACACACTCAATTTTTATCATATTTTTTAACGAAACAAATAATTTCCGATAAAATGTTTTGGACAATATATACAAAGTATCTGGAAACTTTAAAGTTAGATCTAGCATGTAGAAATGCGTTACTTTTTTAATAGAACATGGGGGAGGGGGTCGGTAGCGCAGGGGAGGGAGTTTGTGAATTAAATTGGAAAAAAAAAAAAGATGCTCCAGATTTATTGTGTAACCCATATTTCGTTGAATATGAATTTACAATATTCCAATGCTAACAAATATTAAAGAAGACAAATCTGCAATACTTTTTTAAACTCTTTTATGCATTCTATCCGATGCATCGTTTTCTTTTACATAATTCACTTACAAAGAAAAAAAAAACTGTGATACCATTTCCTTCTTTGTATTACTAACTTCATTATATTGCGGAAGTTTCTTATCAGTGATATACAGCGAACCTGTGAGGAGAACGAGAAAGCAATGCTGATAATGGCGGAAAACACAAAGCCCGAAGAAGTAAAATTTAAGTAATAATAATAATAATTCCATAAAATTTTGTTTCCCAAAATTCATGTGAAAAGGGAAAGTTGTCCAAATCTGTTGGTTAACAGTTATAAAAGAATATCCAGAACTATGAAATGTGCAACACCTTTCAAGAACTGTCGGTTTAGTAAATACAAATCGCAGCTGCAGTAAATAATTATCCCACTTAAACTTCATACAAATCTTTAGTTGAGCAAAGTTTATCCAAAACTCATTTCCATGAAAGAAGTGAAAGGATAATATTGAAAATGCTTTTTCATTTGAATTGCTATTTATTGCGATGAGTAATCGATAACTTTCATCGTAAGTTAATTCTAAATGATTCGAATGCTCTTTTCATTGCTAGGATATGCAACTAGTAATATTATTCATAAAATATTTTTTTTTAAATAGAAGAAGCAATTTTTCAGCCGCAACCACTGGTCTAACAGTGACAATTTTTATCTCTAGGTATGCCATCAATGGTCCAACATTTCCCTTGCCTTTTCTAGAGAAATTTTTCTCTATGGGGAAATGACAGAACAACCGAGCCATTTTTCCAATGTCGCCAATTTTTTTTCTCCGTATAGGAGCTCATAACCTCTAGATGGATGTCTGCCTTTCACACTCAATCTCCAGGAAACATTACTAAATAAGGCCTTGACACAGTTTCCAGCTTCAATAATTGGTCTGATTCTGCCAATTTTATTTGTAATTATACAAACCAATCAGAATGTGCCAATGCCCAAATTTAATGTTAAATAGTACTTTTAGTGGAAATGTTAAGATGTAGCTCAAAAATGTTGGTGATATTACTAAATTAAAGCTATTTATATATTGGAGAACAATTGGCAGTCAAAGGAAGCTAATAAATAATAAATATAAAAAATATCTTTTAAAAAAGTTTTTATCAATGCATTAAAAAGAAAAAAAATCTTATATGAAAATCTGTAAGTTAAAAAGCATGTACTGCAGAAAGATATAAAGCCATAGCAAAGAGCATAAAAAAATATAAAATATTCTTTATTTCACAACAAATATTCGTCATAGACTTAATTGGAATTTCAATTTACTCAGAACAGTTCTGCCAGCATCTCATCCTTTTCAGATTTCCGGTTTAGTCAATATATTTCATAGTTCATTATTATACATATTATGGAATATAAAAATTAATATTTCTCAAACTGATCACTGGATAGCGCTACCTTTACTAAATTAATAAATATTTAATTGAAGTAACAAATTAATAATAATAAAGAGCTTTAAAAGCATTGGCTTCGAGAAACCCAACTCCCCAAAATTTTTTGTTCACAGAAGCTTCAATTATAAAATAGCATCTTTGCAGCCATTAAACATTCCAGTCGAATTAAAGCCTTCAAAAATAAATTTAAATATAAAATAAAAAATAAATTCGGCAAAATGTTATAGATTTAGTTTGATTCTTTTTCTTTAAGGTATTCTAAACTCTAGAGTATTGTTAAAAATTTTTATCCAGCGATGGGGTTATTAGGAAGCGTGTGACATTAAGAGCATTGAAATTATTGATTATTAAAAAACCACAAGAACACATGCACACATGAGTGTATTGCAATTCAAAAATAGAATCTTTAAAAATAAACATGTAAAGCAACCAGAGGAAATAGAGGAAAATAAACTGGAATAAATAAGAAGAACGCAATTAGTGTCACATGGGGAAATAGTGATAAAAAGTGTCAAAATAGGGGAAGAGGGAGGGGAGTACATGACGCAAAGGTTAAGAAATATGTGGGAATTTATCATAAATCAATATCAAATGCCGCTGCTACAGCTCAAAATGTAATTTTTTTCTGTACATACACTATGCACATATTTCAGTTCTACCCTTTTGCATTGCCTAAAGGTGACATCTCCAAAGTGTTCTGTGTTGCTAAAATTGATTGCAATCCTTCTTCGATAATTATATAACCCATTTGATTGTTTTGATTCCTCTGTTATCTAATTGGATGACACCTGTCTTTTCAGGAATGTATTGTTGCTGATTTAATTATGAATCCATAGAATACTTGAGATGTTGCAGATTATGTGCAACTTATATACGCAATCATTGTGCCTGCGAATGGTTTAATTTTAACTTGAAAGTTTCTGAAGCAAGCATGTTGATGGTTAAGAGGTTCACTGTGATCTCATGATTGACTAAATCTTTATAAAATGCACGCACCCTTCGAAATCGTAGTTTTAAATGCAGAGCTGTGTCAGCAACTTGAACATATATGTCAACTTTTTAATTTGGCTCATTCAATTAAATATCGTATCTCCATAATTTTCAGTGCCTGCTTATTTTATTGAAATTTTCTATCAATATTTCCAGTTTTTTTATTCGCATTATTTAGAAAAAAAGATTTCTAATAGTCAGATTACTTCAATGCAACAGAATCTCCTCTTTTAATTTTATTCTGTTCTGTCAGCATCAACTCTTTTCCCCTTGCAATAGAAAGAAAAAATAATGCATTGTATGTGAATCCTAATGATACACTCGCGAGCTTAACGAAACGCAACAACAACAATGCATTGCATAATGTATTGCATAATTAAATCTTTTTACCATACCCAACTCTTCTTTACTAACCAATTCTTCGAAAAATAATAATAAAAAAGCAGCTAATTAGAAGTCGTAGAGGGAAAGGATTTCATTGTTCTGCAAAACACAGGTGCGATTGTCAGAAGATTGATGTGCCCGCGGGTAAAAACACTTGTTGTGGGCAGATCTTTAAAACGTTTTCTATTAACTGCGAGACCGTCTTCCCAGCCTTTCCCTCATATTTCCAATCAAACACCTGCTGATGTGAAGTAACCACGCCCATTATTACCACCTAGTTTCAAGAATGCGTAGCAAATAGGAATGAGTGGGTTTGTTTATGTTGCCATTTTAGGATGCTATTAGAAATTCACAGCATGTTTATCTTGCTCTCTGTCAGAAGGTGCAAAAACCCAAGGACGAAGCAAACGAGCAACTGATCAGTAACGAGATCCGAAAGGTCAATTAAAGAATTATCTCACCTTCCGACTGCTTTCTTTATCTAATAAATGAAAGCATTCGATGGACGGAATGTTCCCGGTGATGGAAAACGAATGTGATGAGGGGTGTTCTTCTTGTATGCGGAAAATTCATACATATATCATATTTTTGTAAAGAGTTGAATTTTGCAAATACTCTGCGTGAAATCAAATCTGATATTTTGGAAATGACTGATTTTTTAAAAAGAAAAATTTCGAATTAATAAAAGACATTCCTATGAGACACTCCAAATGAACCCTCAGTTTTTAGTTTAACTGAACTTAAAAACATGAGAAGTATTATGGAAGAAAAGTCTTCCAAAATGGCACAAAGGTACTAAACATTCTTTAACAAAGAGAGGCAATTAATTAGGAAAAGAGACAAGTGATTGGATGAAAATTAATTAATATCTAATAGCGATCATTTAAAATTTTCTAAAGGTAATAAGGTTTTGAATTTTAAATTTTATGTCGCTAGAATTAACTCCCTCCCACCTCCTCTTTTGTGTAAAACATATTTTCAGAAAAAAATGGTTGCCTTCAAGCAAGGTCGGCCGATTGAACCTCTTCTGCTAAAATGATATCTACTTTGGTTCAGTTCTCATAGGCAAGTGTTTTGTGCTTTGTTTTAGCAGAGAGTGTAGAGCTGAGGTACGCAGGTTATTGCTTTTTTAAAAAGACTTTCTCTTATACGAAGGTTTAGTATTGTTAATTGAAAGAAACCTGATTAAAAGATAGTCTCGATTTTTCCGTTTTAGACTTCTTCGTGTGTCAAGAAACATTTTTGGATTTATCCCAGTTTGTCTGTGAATTAATTGATAAAGCTCTATAAATGCGTTTGATAAGTAGTCCTGTTGCCAAAATTATAAATATAGACTAAATTTTTGTTCCTATCATATAAAAGAAAAAATACACAAAGTTTTCCCTACACCAGGAAGCACAAAATGCACACTAGAAAGTTGTAAGGGGAAAGTTTTTCATAACTCTAAATCCTTATATTCTTAGAAATTGAATTCCTATTCAAAATTATTTCCGCAACTGAACAAATATGCTCCCGTTTGCGTCTCCCTGCCGATGTTCGTGACAAGACTGTGATACAAATATTTTGAAATTATCTATTTCTTAGCCCCCCTGCCTTCGAGCGAGCTGCATCAGCGAGTCGTTTTCCCGTCAAAAAGCGAGATTCCGTGTGGTTTTTTGAACTCGGGCTCCGAGGCACGGTTCGTTCACACAAATCATGTGCGAACGGAATATTAAGGAGTCGGGCTGCTCTGTGGGAACGCATCTGCATATTCGACTAAACAGGATGGAGAGAGACAATTAAAGGAACGTGCCACTTTATCCTTCAAGGTGTAACGGTTACGGTTAAGTAGATTGGAATCTCGACCCGACCATGCAGATCTCATCCATGGTATCTCCGATCGTTTGCTCGACGGCGCTGATTTTAGTAATAAAGATTCTTAATCCGGGTAAAACGAGTCACGTTAATTAAATACGTTGACGTTCGACGGTACAAATGACTCTCATTTAAAAAGATGTGACGAATTTGAACATTTTAATTAAGACTATTCATTTTAATGTATTCAAAAGAAGTTTCACAAATACCCAAAAACATGAAACAAAACAGGCGATATATATGTATTTTTATTTATAAACAGTAATTTATATATCGCAGCATTTTATATGGTTTTACCATCTAGTATAGATCAATTAATTTATTTTAATACTAAATTTTTTTTTCATATCTATTCAATGATATATTCGCATATAAGGCATCACACATTTAAAACAGACGACTTCCAGAGGCATATTAAATAGAAATCAGTGCCATTCATTTAAAGAACAAAACCTACTTCGATTCAGCGCAAAATTCCTGCAGCAGGTATACGGCTGTCACACAATACTTAAAAACGAAAGAAAAAAACTTTTGTGACGATTGTATGAACTTCACTACCTTTGCATTTCCTGTTCATGTTTCTGTTTTGCAGAGTTCCATTTTCTGATGCATTTCAATAAAAAATATTTTGCGAAATTTTACTTTTCGAATAAAAAAAAAGTTGTGAGACGAAACTTATCAGGATATAAAGAATATTTCATTAGTAAGAAATTTTCTCAGAAACTTTCTATCTAATAATCGACAACTGCATATATATAGATTAACATATAGGACCTCATTTTCTGCATTTAGCTCTAAGCTTTAGCGAAAATTCCATTGATATCAACTTAGTTGATTCTGGCAGAGCATTATCTCTATTAATGATACTCTCTATTCAAAACGCAAAAAAAAAATATTACAATTGAACTGGAATTTTTGCTTGAATTTTTCCATCGATACATTCGAAGGCTTAAAAGAAATAATACTTTATCTGCGGCCATTTGGCGAACTATTATATAATTACAGAAAAGCATTTATTACTGCACTGACCTTTTGGTTGGGATGACTGGTTACGTACACTTTCGGTGATGTTTCTTGCACTGTCCAACAGAGGCTTCACACACCTCTCGTAAAAGTTTTCGTTGTGTGGACCCCTGTACGTGTGACAAGAATCGCACACAGTGTCTCTTTTGGCAGTGCACTTATGGGCCACGTAGAGGCCCGTACCGCACCTGGAGCACGGGTAGCAGGGCCTCCAGGAGGACTTGTGACTGGAATAATGGTCGGGAGCGCACGCCCTGCACTCCGTGTCATGGCGATGGTCGCAGGGACGCTCCGCTCCGAAGCCAGGGGGACACTGGTAGCAGTCTCGGTTCTGGCCACGGTGATGGTGCGGATGTTTGGCCATGGTAAACTGCAAATAATATTAGAGCGAATTACTACTTAGTGCTGTGATCTGAAAGAATTTTTATGTATGAACCACTTAACTGTTTTATTTTCTTTACTATGTAACAAGATTCCACCTTCCATTTTGGAAATATTTTCTTATTTTGATTCAAATGGAAATCCACTGAATACATATCAATGAATTCGAAGTAATAATCGGTATGAGGGGTTTATTTTTTGTTTACAACTATCAAAATTCGATAAAACGATGCGCGTATGGAACTCGGGCGAAACAGCTAAGCGGTTAAAATATTTAATTTTTATTTGAGTCAGTTTGTAGGATATCTATTAGGGAAAAGAAATACATTTTTAAAAGACAATTTTATTTTTGTTGAGCGTTTGGAGCTAAACACGCACGCACACAAAACACACACACACACACTAAACACACACACACACTAAACACACACACACACAAAACACACACACATACACACACACTAAACACACACACACACTAAACACACACACACACACTAAACACACACACACACACCAATAATCACAATTGTGAACTATATTTGTTCACTTATTATTTTTTCGATTATGAATATTATATATATATATATATATATATATATATATATATATATCTTTGCTCTTATAAGGTGGAATTTTTTTTTTCTTTTATCTATTTTCAAATATATTATGAAATCTAACTTTAAAAGAGTTAAAAGATAAAGCGCTTGGCTTAAGGGAAATATTATCGGTAAAAAAAAAATTTAAAAAAATGCCATTTTAATCTAGTCGAAAAATGATGAAAGTATGGAAGAAGACCATCATATGGAAGTCCATTCTAGAATAAATGGATCTAACTAGAAATTCATTCAGAAAACATTTTTTTTCTCTGCTTTTGAGATTAGAGAATTTGACAAATCACTTGTCATAATTCTGCGAATGTCGGACTGATTCTAAGAATGTATTATTCTTTGGGCAATTACTGAAAGTGAAAACATGAATTTCTATTAAAATGTTTTGAAATTCTAAACGGCATCTCTAGCTGCATGATTCTTCGGAACTATGCATTTAATGAACTGAATTGTTATTTTCTAAATATGTTAAGCGTCAACAAATATATTTGTAGCTTTTTCAGGAATTAGAAGAATGAAAAATAGTAAAAAGATAGGCAATAATTAAAATACCGGCTAAAATCCAAACATCAAATATCTACGATTGTACCCAATTATTTCAGGTGATTCTTGAGATATTATTTATTTTACGTGCCTTTAAAAAAAAATCTTGTTGCCGAAGCCGCTGAAATAGAAACGTCAATCTCACTCGATGGCGGATTAAAGGATATTTAAATAAGTCACATGACAGAAGGCCACAGCAAGAAAGAAGATAAAAAAGTTAAGGAAGAAGGGGAAAAAAGAAGAAGAAAAAACAGTCAGTGTTCGATGGGGCGTGAAATCGTGGGTCGGGCTTCTTCAAATGCTATAAGCAGTATCTGGGTGAATAGGCTTTTCCGGCTTTAGTTAAGCTACGGTCTGCCGAGACCGCTCCACTCTGAAAAAAAATAAAAGAAAAAGAAATGAACTAGGAAACAAAAGAAACTTTATATTTTTCATTTATTTATTTTCATCCTCACTTCCCATAAATGTTGCTCCTAACGTCTAACAAATAATAATAATACTATTAAACCACCCTTCTTTTTTCCTCGATCTGTCGATTTACATTAAAATATTTCGTTTTGGAGTATTATTTAATTGCTAGTTTGAGAGTTGAAAATAAATCATTCTTCCAATGGTTTAAGGTCGCGTCTGGTAGAGCACAGTCGTCATCTTGCAGCTTTTATTAATGACTTGTCTTACGGCGGCTCTCAATGAGTTTGGATGTTTAAATTATGAAATCATCGAAACATGCCTTGCGATTCTAATTTTATAATAATCAAAGTATAAAATATAATCTAGAGCAGGTGGATATGAAGTGTGTAGCAGATGTAATTCTGATTAAACCAGCAACTAGTTATTCCGGTGAGAAGAAGCAGGTCGTTTATCACCATATTTTTTAAACATTCTTTTCATGCAATGTTAAAGCATTATAAATCGATTAATTTAAATGGCGTATTAAAGATGTTTCCCTTTATAATCTTTTATGCACAGAATTTTGTGACTGCATAGTTCATGAATATTTCAGAAAATTATTATTGCACAAACGAAAGGAAATGTTTTAAGGTAGTTAATTCGGCAGTTAAGTAACTAGTAACTATTTTACAAATCATGGGTACTTCAATAAAAACCAGCAATAGGAATTAGAGTTTATGGAAACAATGGAAACTTAAGATAGCAATGGAAACTTCAGTTTATATTAATATTTATTTTTGGATAGGTGTTGGGCAAAGAAAAAACCTTTTTTTTTTTTTTGTTTTTTATTAATAAGGTACACAATTTATGACCAAGATTTAAATTAAAAGTATTGAAAAATATGAAGTTAAACAATAATAATATCTTTTAATTCATTAAAAATTCTTGAATTGCCTTGAATGAAAATTGTTTAATTTATATTTAAAAGGTGAGTAAATCTATTTGACAAAATATTGAGAACACGAAAAATGAATATAAACTAAAATTTCTAGCTGAAAAATTAGAATTTACCTGAAAGTCGAAGGGCGACTTTCAGGTGAATAATCGGTGCTTGGCTTTCATTCAAATAATGATTTAATAATAACGGGTGCTAAGAATGCATTTGATATTAGATTCGCGTTATAAAATTGGTTCAATAATTTATGAATTCACATGTTTAACTTTTGAGAAATCAAATAGATCATACTAAGGGTGCAAAGCTTACTGGGACCTTGAATTCAGCAAACAACCAAATATTCATCAAAAATACCAAATTTCTGGTATCTAGCAAGCAAGCAAAGGAAAAAGAAGTTTTTAATTATTACATATAATTTTGGTTGTTTTGTTCTGGTGTTGAATATAGATACAAATATCTAAAAATTATCATGAGAAATGCATCATTTATTTTGCCAAAAAGAAGCTGTTTTTCAAGAAAGCTTTGAATCCCCCAAGTTCGCTCATTTTAATTATAACTTGTTAAGTGCGACGGAACAACAGTTGGTGAGATTTTTTTGCTCATTTCCGCTCTGCCTTGCCGAGCCTTTCGCCCTGTCGAATCTGCGTTCTCTCGAACAAATTGTCAGACGCAATTCGGAGGCAATGATAAACTATGAGGATTCGTTACACGTGAAGAAACTGTGGTTCTAATACATGCTGGCAATATATGTTGCTTCATACCTGCCTGAAAAATTTGACTCGTTACTAATGTTTGGAATTTGAGTCCACCTATATCATGAGTATAGTTTCAAGTTATTTATCTATTTTCAGACATATATATTAATGTAAACCTGGTATATTAAAAGATCTGATTAACAAATATTTCTACAGGATAACTCATCACAGCTGGTTTATCCTACGAAAAGTCATAATAAAAGGCAGGTGAGAGGATTCCTCGCCATACAAGTAAAAGAAAGAATCTCACTCTATCTTCATTACGTAAATATAAACCATCTGTTTGTACCTGTGTACGATCAGATTCATGAAATATTTTTTTTATCGTTTAGAATGCTGTTTATTTTAATTTTTTCCTATTATACAAAAAAAAAATATTATATCAAATCTCGTTAAATTTATTAAATCATAGAAAAACTGATTAAAATTTAAAACATTGCATCACATATATAAATATTTGTTAAAATATTACAGAAAAGTGAAAGCTTTTACTCCACAATATTAATTTATAATAATTTGATTTGAGTGTTCCACACTTTCATTTTTGCAGTTCCCCTGTGCTATGAAAAATACAGTCGCAATGTGCATAAGCTGATTCTGTGTGACCGGGAAGGCAATTTGCGTTGTAATTAGCGAGTTTAATGTGAAATCATCATTACTGTTTAGCTCCTGATTTTCACTTTTCACATTGCACGTTACTCTTCTTTCCACTTCGGTGCGCATAATATCATCTATTACTTATGCAATAATAATAATAACATTGAAAAAGGACCCCAAGTAGCAACGCTAAGAAGCGAGGGCATTCATGCACCGAGCTCTGGTAGAATCGCATTTGCATATTCTGTCGTGACGGGATGTTTTTATGCGCGAGGAAAGGACAACATTGTAATACATTTCTGGAAGCAGCTCCCAATAAACACAGGCCCGCAATATCTATGCGTGCGTGATTCTCGTCAACGGGCCGTTAGGTTTTCACCGGATCAATTTTCCTTGCAACGACTGCATAATCGTGTAAAGTTATGTCTCTTCTTGATCAATCCTTTGTCTTCGGGCCTCCTGCGGGAGGGTCTGGCCGCTTGTGTGGACGAAGGTCACTCGACAGCACGATACTTATGGAAACCGAAGGTCAAGGCAAATATTTTAATGGCTAATGAAGGAATGGTGATTAGGGTTCCTAATAGCAGGATTAAGTGTTTCGATATTTTATTAAGGAGAGACTGACAAAGTGGGTAACTGACGTATCCATTTTGCAAAGTTAATATGTTTAATCTTCATTATACAGTATTATTATGTTTAATAGCCTGTTTATTTAAGACAGTGAACGTTAACTCGCATTGTTGGAAATATTTCAAAACGATTATTTTAAATCATCCCTGATGAATGGAAAGAAGAGAGAGCGTTATCTTGGTGAAGGACAATTGGGAGACAAAGTGTAATTTAAATCCTCGTTGCCAGCTGCGAAATACACCTATTAATCGAAGAGGTAGAAAAATACATAAACAAATTATCTCCCTTTCATCATTTGCCAGTGCCCAGAAAGGACTTGATTTCAGCCTTATGTGAGTAATTTTAGGTGGTGAAATGAAATAAATTTCATTGCATTCCGCAGGAAAAAGGCAAGGTAAGATCCGCAAATTTCGTCAGACTTCTAAACTATTAGAACTTATTATGTTCTATTAAAAAGAACGACATGTTCAGTTTTTAAGGTTAGTTTTTCCATATATTCAATCCCCCCCTCCCCTGTAAAATAGTCAAAGTATTATTTTATTTCACAACTTAAATCTTCCAGAAAGAAAGGAAAACTGACGGCAAAATGAAATGAAAAGGATATTATCCATTGAACTAAGTTTCGGAATTTTGCTGCACTAGGTGTGACATAAATTAAAATTTTTTGTTTATCTTTTTCGCTGCCTATTCACTTTTTGCATGCATGTTCTAAATCCAGATTAGAAGCCACATGGTCGAAACGAACAGTTTAATGATATATTGAATACTGTAAAAGCTACAGGATGCTTCAACTTTTCAATTGTGGCTAAATTTTATTTATTTTGGTCACCTAAAGACAAATCTCTGCAATACTGATTCAGTATCAAAGATTTCAAGCAAACAAGCTAACTATATTTATATTTAAATCGAATCCTGATTAAAAATTTACCAGTTGAACTTAGCTAATTCGAATATTTTGAATTCTTCACTCATTCGATTTTTTTTCTCTAGCATCCTGAATTTCTCATTAACATAGCGTTTAAATGAATATTGTTAAACGTTTAGTATTAAATATTTAACGTTAAAACGTTAAATAATTTAAACTTATTAATTAATTTTAAATCAAGATAAAAACATTGTTAGGCTTTTCTGTATTGTTTTCATAAATTAAATACGTTCGTACCTCAGGCCTTCAGCGGTCGCAAGTAAATGCTATTTTCAAAAACCTCTATTCGCTACTACAAATTGCTTTTAATCAAGAAGCAATAAGAAACTTTGCACTTTTTTTAAAGTACTTTCATTACATTTGATAGAAATATTTTTTCTTGATGTGCAATGATCCCTTTCAATATTCTATATGCTGTTTGTTAATTAAAACTATTTATTGATTGAACATATTGTTTTAAAATTATTTTACTGCATGTCTTTCCTTAAATTAAATTTTTTATGCATTTATTAAAACCGTTGAATAGTAAATATGGATCTTTATCAAAAACGTTTAGCTTAGAAATCTCTGCATTCTTTTGCTGCACTTATTTTGGAAAAAAGTCATTTTTGTGGATCCGTGATCTTCGAATTGGCCACGTTCCCCAGAAGCAAAGCTTGTAAGAGAAGTGAATGAGAAGTGCAGCCCTTTAGCATGATCCCCACACGTGTGAGTGGTGCGTGACCGAGAAGGAGCCACATTCGTGCGCGTCAAGCGGCATCCGTGAGAGTGGGTAAAAGACGTCGTAGGCAAGTCCTCGGCCTCTGAAAGCGCAAGCAACGGCCGAGATGGAAATCGGAAGCAGCCAGCGCTGTTGGCGAGTTCAGCCAACTCGCAATCGCGCATATTAACTTATCTGAATGCGAATTATCTTTCTTTGCATCTCGACAAGGTGTAATTAACTGCCTTGCCAGTCCTTGGCAGTATGCATCCCGGCATTCGGTTACTCCTATGAATTTTCGATTGGTGGTACAGATGAGGGCTTTTATCAGCATGTGACGAGATGCTCACTACATGAATGAATGCTCCTAGATCAGTCATATGGACACTACTAAAACGGACAATTTAAAATCCTAGTCATCCGGGGAAGCTTTAACATAACGATAATAATGACATATTTCACTTTTCTCATTTTTTTTTTCATCCTTGTTTAAACACGCGATTTCGTTAGGAATAACAAATCATTCTCTCCTAAAATACGAGGAGATCGTAAAACATCGTTAGAAATTGTTCCTCTCGAGATTACCTCAGTGGGGTAGAAAATGTGATCGAGATGAATTATCTTCAGTAAAGACAATTTTGAATGACCAGTTAAAAAATACTGTTGTAGGATCTTTTGGAAAATAAGCTTGTTTCCGCAGTATTCTTAACACTTCATATCTTACAGGAACAATTGAAACGTACATTCTCAGGAAATTAATTGATATTGAGAGTAAAATAAACTTCTAGGGATTTTTTTTTTTTGTCAGAATGCAGAAACTACTGATGGAAACAAGCTTTTAACGAGACATGCAACACTAATGATAATGCATCTCTAGTTTTACCTCAACATATTAATTGTAGCTCCTTTTTCTGTAGTCCGAGTACAAAGCGATTAATAACTATCTGCAGAAAAGCTGCAAAAAAGACCTTTAATCTATCTTTCAATAACTCGAAAGGATAAAGAAGTAAAACATCTGTTTTAAGAATAATATTAATTAACTTATTATCGTATAATTCTGTACTACTTTGAATTAGCCTTCTGAAAATTACTTAAGAATTGCATTTTAAATTCACTCTTCGATTAGGGAGTTTTTTTTTTATAAGATGTATAGAATTATCTGTTCTTTAATGACAAAAGAATTATTCTAAAATAAATGTTATTATGTTATGAGTTTACAAAAATAGCTTCATTCAGCTAAGAAGATCTTTAAGAAATCACATTAGAAATAAATTCACAAGGCAGATGAACTGAAAAGAATTCTAAGAAAACCGAAATGTCAATTCCGCCGTCATTCACTTGAAATTTGAAGTCCATGACTTCTTTGATGTCAATCTCATTTCCGACCTTCCCGCTCCCATTAGGATATTATTTTATAAATAATACAGTTTAAGTGCACTATTTTATCACACTTCGAGAATCCCCGAATTTTACGACTCGGGCAAAGAAAGGCTGCATAAAAGGCACTTAAAGAGCAGCCTTCTAGAAGAGAGTAGAGCCGTAAAGCAATTCTCAAGAAAGGCGATGGTGAAAAGTGATGACAAGTCAAAGAAGCTCCGAATTATTGGCCTATTCCTTACCTGCAGCTCTCCTGATGAGTTATAAGTGCTTAGGCAATAATCGCCATTCACAAAGGGATATCCGTGGAATTGTATGTAGGTGGTCTTAATTCACAGCCACTGGCACAATAGCGGATAAGAAATGCATATAGAAAAATAGTTGATTGGCAGCTAGGATCTTATTGGAGGGTAGTGTTTCTTTATCGGATCAGTAATTGGTGTTACGACTAGGATCAAAAGACCTTCGAGGCTGTCAGTAAGCATGAACTGGTGCAGAACGAATAGTATGGTCTGCCATGGGGAGGAGGGAGGGGGGCATTGGAACCATGTTCAAGCTAGTTGGGAATGACTATATGTTTTAAAAGATGTTCTGAAACTATCTTAAAGAAAGTTAAAGGGAATTATAGAAAGAAATATTTTACATTACAAAAAGAAATTGCTTTAAAGTACATCATTAAATGAATTGAATTATTAAAATGAATTAATTAGTAAATGTATATTAATTGATTTTATAACTGTTTCTTTAGGACATTGGTTTATTAAAATTTTGTTTGAAGGAAATAATAATTTGTAGGAACTATCCCTTTCTACAAGCATAGAAAGTTTTAAAAAAAAAATCGGCTGAAAATAGCGAATGGGGCGGCCTCAAACTGATAATTTGAAATATATAGTTATCAGCTATTTTGAACAATCAATATCTATAAAAGACATGCAGGTTAAATTTTAAATGCCTAGGAAAATGAATCCGCCACTGTCTTTCCATAATTTAGTTGAATCTTTTTCTTTAAATTTATTATCATGCAAAAATGTAATGTTCTTGAATTATTTATTTATTCTTTCTTATTTTATTAGTTATTTTATTAAAAGTAGAATTTCCAAATTTTTTTTCGTTTCACAAAAGCTGTTTCCTAAACAATGGGAATTCAAATTTTAAATAATATTCTTCGCAAGTTTCTTTTCAATTAAATCATTAGCTATGTATATTTATCCTAAAACATGCACAGGACTTTAAATTTAAGATTCCAAGCCCTAAAAGGCTTAGGGTCTTTTCTCTTCAAATATTCTTAATTTTAAGCACAATTTTTTTTAAAGTTTGTTGTAATACAAGATTTATATCAAGCAATTACAATTAAGTCACATATCTTAAAAACAATCACACTGAAGGCATATTTACGAGCTGTAATTTTTTAAAATGAGCAGATACTTAATTAGGACTTTTAAAATTGTATTGGCCCCTACATATTTTTTGATATTGATATTAATATCAATGATAGACCAAATATTTAGTAAAATGACTGTTAGTTAAGTTTTGGCTATATTTCAAAGATAAAAAAAAATTGCATGGATCCTTTTCTCAGTGTCTCAAACACTTACGTGTATTTACATTCAATTGCACTTTTCCTATCCCCTCATATTTCGCATCATCAGAAAGGAAAACAATTCATTCAGGCTGTTCGAGACAAAGAGTTACGGCCGTTTTGAAGAGCGATACTTTTAAAGTGCATCCATATGGATGGGGCAGTGCATTTCGAAATCCTCTCTGCATACAATTCGCACATTTCCTCGCCAGCGCTATGCAAAAGCGTTTTTCATCGAGTTGCTCAAGACAATGAAACGGTTGTTCTCTCACATTCAAACTCGTGTGCCTCCCCCCATAAATCTCACGAGCTGAGCCACGCACTTCTCCAAATAATACCACCGAGAGCTATCAAATTGTCGCGCGGTGGAATAATGTGCTCCGAGTCGTATACGCTAGTGTATGTGTAAGCGCCCGAAAATGGGTGTACACAGCGCAGTGACGAAGTGGCGTAATTTTTTTTTTAGGGTTTCTTTTATCCATTCTTTGGGTGTCTCGTAAACCATCTTCTGTTCGCCGCCTCAAAAGTTGGATGGGAAGTATTGATGAAATATCTTCTGCCTGTAACCAGCGGAGTGTGACGCTTTATGGCTGGCTTTTGTGGACGGCGATGGGTTTCGCGGAAAGCACGTGTTTCTGGAATAGCTCGGGCACTCTTTGAAAGTTTTTTTGTTTTATTTTAGAATTAGGAATATTTCTTTGGGAGTAGAAAATTTTTAGTTTTTATAAAGGAGGAACTTTTCAAAAATTATTTTAATTTTCTAGGACATTGATTCAAACATTTTCATTTAAAATTCTTTATTATTGTAAATAACAAATTCTGCTCATTTTGCTGTGATTATCGTAGTTGCTTACGACACCATGTCTACGGGTAGAGAAATTCTGAAAATAATTAAGTTTAGAAACCAAAATATTGAATTTTTAGGAGTTTAATCTTTATATAACTATGAAAAATAAATAAATAAATAAAAAACTCGAATTTTTGATTAATAACGAGTCAGAAAAATGTTATCCTACTTTTGTGTAAGATTATTGCAAAACTTAACTCAGTGCTGTTTTTTGCCAATGCAATGTAATTGAAAAGTTCTTTGCGCATATGTCAGGCTCAAAACAGCAAAGAAGTCTTATTTTCAACAGATCATGGGATCGCAAATGAAAAGTGCAATTATAGAGGGTTTGTTGCCTGCGAAATGAGCTTAAAGAAAGGATAAAACTACAGATAAATTAAAGGTAAGGTAAAGTAGGCAAGCACCAGAGGCCCTAAGTTGATACGGGCTCCAAAATAGAAAAATTCCTAGAATTTATTTTATTTTATTAAACACACCTTAACATATTTTCACATTTGATGTTAAATTCTCTTTTCGAGATTTATTTTGAGAATTTGGCCACGCTTTATTTAATGCATTAAAATCCCCCCCCCCTTTATTTCTCGAATCACAGGGAACACTATAGCCCTCACTATGATGATCACCCTTTATGTTGAAAAAATGAAATTTTCTGAATGCTAAACTTACCTTTTTAATTTGTTTGAAGACTTCTTCCCCACTCTGAATAACCAGCCCCCCTCCCCTCCCCCCCGAAACTCAGGCGACGATAAATTCAAGAGTCTCGATGAAGCCTAGTATCCCTAAACATAATTCGTATCAGGATCAGAACGCTGCCAATGGTGAAAACTACTTTTAAAAGATTTCCCTCATTTGAATGTGCAAACTGCAGCATTCAGTGCTTTTGTTAAAAATGAAGTAATATTTTATCGAAGAAAACAGCATCAGAGTGTGGATTAAGGCATTTAACTCCTACCAATGTATCAATCAGAGTTCATACAATTTTCTGAAAGCAAGTTGATTGCAACGCGCTCCATTATCCTCTCCACTTTTCCGCATATCATTCTCTCGCTAGGAAAAATGCGAGAAGTAAGTCTGCAACACTCACCAAAATAATGATTGAATATTTCGAAGTCAGTGAGTTGGGAGGAGCTCTCATCTTATCGCTGCCAGATGTTAAGTCAAGAATCGATCAAAGGTTCGTTGATAAGACTCAGCCACATATACACACCTGGCGAAATTGCTTCGCCTTGCGAGAAATGCAAGCATCTAATCTGTTTGATATCAGAATAGGAACGAAAAAAAGCAATTAAAAAAATTGAACATAGTTTTGAAATGTTTCAGAATAAATTTCTTTCACAAATCATCAATGCATCATTGGTTAGAAAATGAGTCCTCAAATCTTGAGTGAGTCCTACTCTTCACTCCCATATATGCACAATAATATGGAATTAATTCAAATATGATGAAACTATGCAAAAATTCCATTTTTTGCAAAATGCGAAAACTAGCTCTAGAAATGAGTTCAACAATAAATGACATATTTGCACTATTTTGTAAAAATTTCCTAATATTTAATAATTACAACAAAAAATACATAATCAATAAATAGGCAATAATATTAATAATTTTCAAATTAATTTGAATAAAAACGTAAGAAATTTTAATAAGCTAACATTATACGATATTCTGAATGCAGCGCGAGAAGACTTCAAAGTAAATAATAACATTAAAGACTTTTTTTGGGAAAAAAAAAATATTTTGTTGTCTTTGTTTTTGAATATAAACAAAGGATTTCTTAAATCAAAAAGATATGGAAGATATAGAAAAATTTAACTGACATAAACAATTGCAAGAAAAGTTAGTTTTGATTTCGAATAAATTTTAAAAAAATCGAAATATTTATACAAGAGATCGACATAGACATAGAATCTACCTGAGATAGATCAGCTATTTTAAAATCAAGAAATTCAAGGCATTCAATTGATAAATGTTCAAATATTTTCAGTTTAAAAAATGGGATTTTCCGACTATTCCAAAACAAATTTTGCTTTCTTTTTAAGTTTAAATTTAAATGGTTAGAAATATAATTAAAATCAAGACCACGCTTGAATTGAATTTATAGCATTTTATGTGTCTGTCTTCTTATTAACAGTTGTTTCGAACCAGAATGTCGCTGGCCCTTAAAAAAGATTAGGATTCAAAGAACTGAGTTGTCGTTCCTGAACCATGAAGTTTCATAGAGTATATTTGTTAAGTGCTATTCATGACCAAGTGTATATACAGATATTTTGCAAAATTTATTTGAAACATTGAACACTGAAAAAACTACAGCAAAGACTTTTATAGATTTTTGTTTTCGAGCACACAATCACTTATTGAAGGTCGTCACAAGGAGAAGGAACCAGTTGAAAAATTGAGTTCAGGACGCAATTTAATAAAATAGTAATATGCCTTCAGTATGTTCATTGATTAAAGTAGTAAAACGCAATAGCGAGCCAATTGCGAGAAAACAGTCCTCAAACTTTTAGCATTGTTTGTATATTAATAATGTATCGTCATTGCTGTGTGTTGGACAGCATAGTCAATAAGGAGCTGGGTTGGTATTCAAGAGACCTAAGTTCGTACCTGAGCTGCTTTTTTTTTTTTTTTTTTTTTTAATCTTTGACATAAACGAAATTTTTTGTCTTCTTTTTTTCATTTATTTCCTTTCACATATTGAAGAAATATTATTGATTATACTTTAATGATTGAATGGAATATTCTAAAGGCATACTACACACTAAATCTTATTCCGAGCTCAATTTTCCGACCCGCGCCTTCCTCTTGTCTTCGCAGTTATCACAGTACTTCACAGTTATTGAAAATTATTAACAAATTCGTGATTATATTATTCCAGAAGAGATCTTTTCAGCCCTTCCTTATTTTAATCAAACCATAAAAATGTTCGTACACTCCAAAAGAACGAAAATCTTCTTTCTTTGCATTATAAGCTCTTTTATAATGCAAAGAAAATTTGCTTTGGATTATTTCTTATTCACACTGCTAAGTTTATTTCAGTCATATTGACGTCTCCCTTTGAAGCAATCTGAAGGTGTTACTATTTTGAGTCATGGCTACATGAGGCCAATTCGAACTAGATAAAGATGGCTTCAAGTTCTTACGTATTTTTCAAAAGAGTTTAATTATAATTCGTTATCTGAGTTTAGGCTTGAGGTCACAAAAAAACTTTTTTTTGTTTGTTTTAATACTACAAAAACTTAGTTAAAAATCTCATTTGAAAATTCAAAAATATTGTAAAGAAGTAAAACTATAGCATTTTATTTTTTTCGGTGATAAACTCGCATTTTAAACTTTGATATTCCGAAAATATTTTACGTATAGAATGTGGCGAAGACAGAGTTAACAGATAATGGGTAGTAATATGAATTTTGCTGAAGTTGAAATGACTTTTCAGTGAGGTAATGATAAAATTTTATGTCATATTAAAATTGCATACTTACAAATTCATTTCTATGGTATACCGGCAGCTTTTGGCGAGTATACCATACTAGCCGTATCAATCATTCCCGCTAGTTCGCTGAAAAGAGTGGCTGTATTCAATTTCAGTTAAATCGCTTAACCATGGTTTCATATCTAGGATTCCATCAAATTATCTGGCATTAAAAGAAGGCGATATTAATAGACTTGCATATGTTCTATTCATAATGCACATGAACCTGCCTAATGAGATCAGTCCCATGATATCACAGCTCTATTAAAAGTGCAAATATGCAATTCATCTATTTTCTAAATTTCGCAATATTGTAACTTTACTTTAAAAAAAAATTGTTTTGCAAACTACGTAATTGAAACCTTCTTCCCCAGCTTTCAATAACGGAAAGAGAGTGCACGCGATGAGATAGTTGATGAAAAATGAAAACAGTTGGAACTTCAGAGCAAAAATGCAATCTGCTATTGGAAATTAGGCAAAATAAATAAATTGCTGAAATTCAGAAAAAATTGGGATGACCATTAAATTAGCATAATTACAAAGACATATGTATGATTGAAATTCGTTTTTGCACTGACATATGTTTGGAAGTTATCACAAAAAATCCCCGGCTTAATTTTTAATTGATTAAATTTTTAATTAAAATTTGAAAAAAAAATTCCCTCCGAAGTGCGCATTCCAAATTAATATAAACTGAGTTTGGTAGCTCTCGGTCAATCAGTCTGGCTTGTAGAGCGCACACTAACACGCGCACAATTTCTTCTATATTATTAGCTAATCGCCTCAGTAAGTTCGCGAAGAAAAATCGCTTAGATATAACTTCACGTCCAGAATTTCACCAAGTTTTTCAATATGAAAATCATGTTATTTAATTGTATTACATTCATTTGCTTATTATGTTTGTACGTGAATTTTTCTAATGGAAACAGACCCTTAAATTCATCATCATAAATATTCCGTTCATCAATCTTCTAAATTTCGACGTATCGTAACTTTACTGTTTTTACATATTTATTTCGTAAATTATAGAGGCACATATATTAAACGGAATCCGTCGTCGTTAGCTCTCAACAAAGGAAGAAAATCGTGTGACTAAATTATTTGAAACAAGAAAAACGGTGTGAATTTCAGGACAGCAATGCAGTTTATTGTTAGAGTCATGTAAAGATTTTTTTTTTAATTTGCCAAAATTCAACAAAAATATTTACAGGTATTAAATCAGTATCATTAAAAAGACTTTTTTTTTATATTTGATGCGCAGTAAAATTTTTGTATCACGAAACAAATGTCAAAATGTAGTTTAACTTTTAACTAGCTAAAATTCCAATAAATTTTTTTAAAAAAATCCCTCCGAAGTGTACACGGAGGGATTTTTTTTTAACTTATCCCGAGGTGTTCACATTATCTCGCCTGCGCATTGGGCATTACCCACAAGTGCCTACTTTTCGGAGAAGGGGCGTCCATGGGCTCCTCATGCCACACTGAGTTGACAGTTCATCATATTTTGATTGAATGCCAGTTTTTGACTCCCATCGTCACCATTTTTTCCATCCATTAAATGTAAATCTCCAAGAATTGCTGGGAAAGAATTACTATCCAAACATTTTTAAATTTTTAATTGCTACACATCTTTTACCATATATTTGACTCAAACAATTTCCATTTTTTTAATTGTTATTTTAAAACAAAGATGTCATATTTCGTCTTCATCTGTTTTAGCTATTTTAAATTAGTTTATACATAAACATACTTAATTTTATACGAAGTTTCAAACATCAACTGTTCTCTACCTTTTACCAAGTGGACGACGCAGTATGGCCAAGAATGGCCCTTGTGCCAAAAAACCCAAATAAACCAACCAACCAACCGAGGTGTACACTTCCATCGCCCAAGATACGTATGTGGTAAATTTGTTAGCTAAAGGTCAAACTGTGTGGTCTGTAGAGTGCCAACACACAAGAGCACCTGGCTCATAGTAGATAATTAAAAGTACCAAATATAGATAGATTATAATATTCGTTTTGCTTCATTTTGCTCCGTCTTTAATTGAGCGCCATGTAGAATAAGGAAAAAGGCTTTGAATTTATCAGGACTCATGTTGCAACGTCTGAGTTTCTATTCTATATAAGTTTGCATGACGATCTCTTTCTCTCTCGAAACGAACGCACGACAACAGAAACGGAGGGACTTGCTGTCACTCTTCTGGACATCTCTTAAACTACACGGGTAATTATCATCTTTTACAAGTTTAACAAACCTTAACCAGTCAGGCGTAGTCGCAAATTACCATCCCATCCAGCGAGACCAGAATGAGCAATGAAGCACTCCGATTCTGGTACTTCTCTCTGGCTTCGTGTAACTGAAACCTAACAGGAAAACAGACTCCTTCTGTCATTTTTAAAAGTTCAGTCGCACCTGCTCACTATTGGGTGCTTCTGTTTGGTTCGGGTGCGCACAATCTTTCATGGACAATTTAACTCGGAATTCTGCAGTAAGACTTTTCATTAAGCCTTCTTCGCTCATACGTGTTTGGGGTATCAAAGGGTTGAATTCGAGGGAAGGAGTGGGGGGGGGCTCCTCCGGAACTTGGACGACACGCTCTCCCTCTCCCCACATCGCTCTGTTGTTTCTGTTTTCGGTGGCATCTCCGCGCAAAATACAATGGATCCGGCGGATCAGATGTCAAAATCGGGGGTCAATGACTGTGAACCGATGAATGGCGCACCAGAGTGTCTTTTTGAAGTCACCGCGAAATGTTCCCGTCTGATATCGAACTAAATATGCAAATGAATGGACGATAACTATCACCCTTTAATATGTATGATAATTGGCTTTAAGGTTAGGGCAGTATTCGAATCTTATAACTCGCTGACACAATTAAATGCTGAAAGAATATGGATGCGTACATTTTAAGCTTTCTGATCTACTTATGCAGCAGACAATTTGCTTGTGAATCTAAATAAAGATTCAACTTCCAAATATGCCACGAGAAAGAAAGTTTCTTCTTATTTATGAACGCATGACCAGTTCCTCTTAGCCAAGCATTTATTTCCCCCCACTTCACGCTTCTCATATTTTATGTGAAAATTGATATTGCATATTTGAATTAAATAATTTTGATGCATATCTTTGTCACTATTTTTTTTTTTTTTTTTACTTTTTTAAAAAGATAAAATCGAAAATATCAAAAATGTTTGTAAAATTATTACTGCTTTTACTGACACATGTCAGAATTTGAAATTGTGACACAATTCGCCAACAAAAAAGAAACCGTAATGCTCTTTATTTGTTTGACTCTTTGAGCGGCGGTGGGATGGCATCTGTCCCGCCTTTATAAGGATTTTTTTTTTGTCGTTGAATTTACAGACCAGTTGCTTTATTTTCATTGAACGCTAAAATTTAAATACCTTTATTACTATAACTTTTTAATGGATTTTTCTGTAAATTGCCATCAACTAGTATTTTAAAATGCATTTATAAAAATAATATCCCAAATACGAATTTATTTAAACCAAATTGCTAAAATAAGTTTTTTTTTTTTTTTTTTTTGAATTTTTTCAGCGTGTGCAAAATTACGTTATTAGTTCTCCTTTTTTTTTTTGAATTAAATTTACTTAGTTTTTTTGAAATTTCTGAATGTACCTTTCAGTTTGTCATTTCCTACTGCTTAACCTACCTTATCTTTTCCATGGCATACTCCTAATGTATGGCTTATGATGTTTGAGTTGATAAATGTATTTATTCAAGGGAGAGTTCGCATTGCTTTTCTCTATTGTAGATAATTTACGAATGGGGTGGAGGTGTTATTTCAAATGGCTGAAATAACACCCCACTTTGGCTGAATTGGTGTTGGCTTTCAATTTTTGGCTGAATTTCGTGTTTTCTAATGAGTTTTTGAATCTGTTTTTTTTTTTTTTTTGAACTCAATAATTGTAAACATTTGTCTGATAATAAAAATCCCTAGGGGATAAAATTTGCTTACGGAATACGGGTGGCGAGCTTTCTCTAACTTTCGAATAAAATGGCATCCAAAATATTATAGTAGAATGTTAGATTGGTTATGGGAAAATCTTTGTATTACTACCACAGCTACACTTTCCATGTATTTGAAGAAAATAGGTCAGAAAATAAGTTTCATATTTCCTGTGTAAACGAGAGGTAACAAATGATGGCGCGAGTCATGGAAGAGTTTCGGGGAAATTCAAATAAATCCCTTGAGGGATATATTTATCCCACCCTCTTCAGAGAAGACTAAAAACAAAAAAGATTTTTTGGTGTTAAATGTTTTATTATCAGGATATACAACTTCACCAATGTGTGCTTTTAAAGGGATTTTTTTTTTTTTAATGGACGGAATGATATTGGATTCCTGCCAGACTTTTTAGAATCAAAGAGCACATTATATCTCTGAAAATTCTGAAATACTCTTTTATGAGGCTACTATTTAATAGCATTTATAAATCTGTTTTCCCTCAAATTATATTCAAGAAAAATAAATTTGGCAGTTTTTATAGCTTTATACGAGAAAGGAACGCAATACCAGAAAAGAAAGTGAAACCATTCATTCGTAGATCTTTTAAAGATATCGCTGACGAACGAATTATCATACAAGGCATTATTAACTTTGTAATCTTCTAGAAGGGCATGATGGAAATGATCTCATATTTAAAGAGATTATCTTCTCAGAACTTTTTCATCATTTCTGAGGGAAATCATTTATAGGTAGTGGAGGCGAATCCGGATGCGTGTGAGGTCAAATACAATGAATCCCAGTAAAGAGACATTGATTGGTTGCTAAAGCTTCGTAAATGTTGATAGGATTTTGCTGGTTTTATTTCATGCAAAGAATTTAGATTGTGATCGAATGCATTATGTTCGTTGTCGGAATCCTTCTTTAAAAATGATTATTCTATTCTTCCGGAATCGGAGGTTCCCGATCTTGATTTGTTACGTTGTACGTTTCACCGATTCATGCGGCCATTATTTTTTTCCCTCATACGAGTACTTTTTTTTCTTTCTATTTCTTAAATGTTTTTAAGTTAAACATTAACTTATTGTATATATATGAACTCATACATTAGCTAGTAAGTTTCTAACTAAAATTAGTCATAGTGTTTTCAATTTGTTTTTATAACTTCCTGTTTACATTTTGAACATTTACACCTCGATCTTTGAGTCCAACATTTCACGCATTTATGTAACTGAAATATCAAGATTCTGATTTGATTTACCTTGTTTTTAAATATTTTGAAGCTGTTACTCTCGTAGACGCACGATTCGATATATAGTCATACCATTTATGGATCTGGAACAATAACTGCTTCGCATCTATAATTCTAATACCGAAACCGTAAACCGAATTCACTATACTCAGATCGCTGTACTTTAAATTACCGTGTAAGCAAGGCGAACTTACCGTGGATTGAAAAGCCTAATCTTCGATTAAGAAAACCCCTACAATTTTGATATAAAATATGCATATAAAATTTCATCTATTCAGCGTTTCAAAAACAAAATTCTAAATACGATTTTTCGGATCTTTAAAATATGAAATTCATTGTAATCTCGAAGTGGAATGTTTCGATAGACAAGAAAAAAAAAAAATGTATCTAACGAAACAGTGAACAGCCTGTAAATGACGTTGGGGCTCAAACTACAGCCAAGTAATGCTGAACGTATGGATCCTTAAGACCAAAAAGAACGATCGCTGCCCAGAATTTTCTTTGATACGCAAATGAGCGGAAGAAACACACGGAGGAATTATTTATAAAAGAAAATTCATGCCATCTTAGTTATTTGATACATTTTAAACATACTCATAAAATGAAAATATGTCTCCATTATTGAAATAAAAAAAGATTTTTATAAGAAATCTACAATATTTTTTAAAATCCTGAAGTTTTTCAACGTTATTTCCCTTCACCTATATCCCATAACTTTTTCAAAAAAAAAAAAAAAAGGATCTGAATGATTCTTCGTGGTGCGTTACTGAACTTCGGACATCTTGTTGGTTCAACTCAAGTCTTTTTGTAAATGTGCATTTCATTTTCTACCTTTTAATTGTCGGCAATTGATTCATAAAAATAGGATGCTTACCTTTTGATTGTACAAGAATTGCGTTTTTACTCGCTAATAGAGATAAGAAGAAGTGCATTTTACTTGAAAATCTTCGAGATAAACCTCAATTTTCGACCGGTTTTTTCAGGCGATATGCGAGGAAGTGAGAAAAGATCTTTCCTCTTTCCTTCCAGAAAAACCTCCCCTCAACCTCATTTTTAATGAAATAAAACCATCCGTTTCCTTAAAAGACGAATGGGTGACTGAAAAAAGCTCGGAACACAAGACGAGCAGATCTCGAAAGAGAAAGAAAAAAATCTCGCAGCTGATTCCCTCCCCAATTCTCTAACCCGGTCTTCCGAAACCAGCCGCCTACCCGCCTGCCGAATAATAATCAATTCTTTCAACCCCAAAATCTGCATCTTTTGATAAAAACGCGCCACGCGCACAGGCACGTGTCCCCTTAATGCAACGGCATATGGTCTTTTCCGTTTTGAACAGTTAGACTTCTGGAGGGTCGTCTGCTGATGCATCTGCCCGTAAGAAAAGGGAAAGGTGACGGCGTGAGGTTATACCCTCTTTATGCAGCGTCGGAGGTACCGTACGGAACAAAACCGCTTGTTTCTTTTATAGCCAGGTGGGTGGACCGGTATATTTCCCTTTCTTCTAGGGGAGTAGGGGGGGGGTCTCTGCTCAACTTTTTCCTTCTTTCTGTCGAAATCCGAGTTACAAAAGGCAGAGTGCCTGCTGTTTTGGGGGATGAAAACGAAAATAAGAGTGCCAGCGTGTGTCGAAACAGAATTTAGTTAACCTTTGATGTAACTGGTAAAATTTCTAGGATAAGTCTATTTCTCTCTTTTTCTCTAGTAGAAGCGGGGGGAGTCTAGAATTTCCTTCCCCTGTGAAGGGAAATTTTACAATGTGTTTGCGCAACGGATCATTTTGAAGTCACAGAATTTTTTTGAAAGAAAATCAGATTTAAAACATGACTCAACTATAGATTTACAATTTAAGCTTTTTATTAAACTGTAAAATAATAATGCTAGGCAGCTCTTAAAATGAAAGTATAATTTCATGAAATATTGGAAGGGGCTGACATACAAAATGAAAAGAAAATGCAGGAAACTTATCGCCTGTCTATTAAAATTGTTTTTAACATTTAAAAATAAATTATTTAGAAATGCGAATCAAAGGAAGAAATGATATTATCGAAAAATTAACTCATATTTCTTAATTAACTAATTGTTTTCGTATCCTAAATGGAAAGTCAGTTTCAAAGTTCACCAACTTTTCTTAATTTCTTTGCTAATGAGATTTTTATGTTCTCGATTTCAATAATTTCTCATAATTTATATTCTTCTTGAAAAGAATATAAAATTTATTTAACAAAATAATTATACTGAGAGCGACGGCATCAAAAGCGCAATTCTAAGAGATGTCTCGAAAGTTAAGATAAGGTACGGCCTGTAATGAAATTAATTGAAATAATTTTATTCAGTTTCTTTCGATGGATATCAGATCTTAAATGCAAGCCAGCTACCCTTGAATTGTACGCTTAAAAGTCACGAAAAAGATTTGTCCAGATAAAATACTCGGAGCTTGTCCAGGAGAACATCAAAATATGGATTTTCGACGAATAGTCTATTTAAATTGTATAAGGATTTAGTATATTAAAAGCTTTTAAATTAAATTCAAGCAGTAATTAGCTAGATATGAAAGAATTCTTTTAAAATAATTTCTTTTCCATTCTTTTTTCTTTATTGTGTATTAAGTTGTTTATAATTACTTCAATGGAACGTAAACCAAACTTTATTAGAATTAAGCTAACAAATTGTTGTACTGATTTAAATTTCACTCAATTAAAATAAACAATCAGATTTTTATAATAAAAGTTTTTGTTTGTTTTCAAGGAAATGAACGGTAAAACACAAAGATGCGACATTTAAAAAAATTATTATTCAGAAAACTTTATTTATCAAATTAAAACGAAATTTCAAGCTGAAGAATTTATCTATATTTCACATGTTTTTTTTAATTCAAAATGGATGATTTTATTCAGATCGTAATTTGATTTATTGTTCAATTATTGCTCTTAATATATTTGTGCCAACTGTAGAAAATTCCATTTTTCTTATCTTTTATCATTTGTTTATCAATATTATTCCAAATTAATTAGTTTCAAACTAAAAATACCTTGCATTATGGGATATTTTGGACAAAATGTAGGAAGAAAGAGAAACGTTGCAAAAGGCATTTCAAAAATTATAGATCAGTTTGCAAACTTTTCCTAAATATTAACATAAAAAAAATTTCAAATACATAGAACATTTGCTTTGAATTGTTGCAAAAATGGACTAGATTCGTCTTCTAATTTATTGGTTCCGTAAATATAGGTTTAAAATTTAAATATTTTCGATGCATTTTTATTATATTGTTATTACTATCATGTCTTTGTGTATGAAGTTCTTTTTTCTTTTTCTTTTCTTTTGTACTATTATGTCGAAACTGAGCTAGTAAATTGCTTGAATTAGTAAATGATCAGATGACTAAAGAATCAAACATATTTGAATAAATGAATATGAGCTTATAATACTAATACGTGCTTTTGATACCGAGGTATTTTCTTGTTTAACTGTAGTGCAAAATATTGAAAAAAGTCAAAACATAACATTCTTCTTATTTATATTGATATTAAATGCATACTTTTGTATTGATACATTTCCATAAGTGTATTGGAACTCGAACTTTATGCATTCATTTTTCCTACCCGTGGAAATTTTATCAACATATCACAAACAGGGATTCTTATCAGTGTCCCCTCACAACACGTGTACAGGCGCAAACGCGAAAAGAATAATAATAATAATCGCTCCCTCTCGTTATCGTTGGAAGGAACGACAAAATCTTCGCAGCTGATGGCTGTTTGTTGCATTGCGATTCAAGTGAAAGGACATTTCATCGTTTAGTGGAAATACAAATCAAATCAACGAATGTTACTTTTTTTGTCATAGCGTTTTTCTTATTTGAGGAAAAATTCTCGCTTGAATATTTTACATTCCTTTTTGTTTATTTCGTTAATGGAGTACAATATTTCATATTGATTTTTAGTAATTGATTTATATCCAAAATTTTCCGCATAAAAATATTTCCATATATATATTTCAATTTTATAATTTTGTTTAGCTCAATATACATTTATCGATAAAAATAATTATAATTATATATTTAAAAAAGCTGATTCTAACAGGATATTCACATTTAATGTTTAAAAGTAATTATTAAGATTCAGTGTCCACACATATTCAATAAAAAGAATGTACGAAAAAAAAATCGAAATGATTAAACAAACTTTAAAAAAAGATAAAGAATATAATTTTGTAAATCAAATAGCTACGATTTGTGCAACAGCACTTTTTCTGCAATAAATTAGATAAATATTATCCGAAAATATAATTTGTATCACTTAAATATTAAACATAACGGAAAAAACAAAAACATAAATTTTCTTTTATAATTACAAAAGTTTGTTTCGAAAATGATGCGGGCTAAATTTTATAAATTACAATAGGCTTACAAAATCACACTTCATTTCCTAAATGAACATGCATGTCAATTATTTAAAGTCATTCCTCTTTAAAAATGAATAATAATTCCAAAATCTCATATGAAGCAATCATAGATAAAAAGTACTGAATCTTACCTGATGGGTTAAGCTGATGTAAATAAACAAAAATAAGAGACTGAGTTCTAAATATCCTTTCTTCATAATCTGTTATTGTAAGTCCAACGCATCCTTTGAAACAAGGCACACTAGAGAATCTTGGCACAGAAACTCATTCTGAAGGCGACATATAGTGGCATGAGGAAAATATCTTACGTACAGTACAAAATCTCCTGCTAAAGATCCGAGATCGCTTTTTCCAGCGGAGCCCTTCGCGCGTGCGACCAACTCCCGTAGAGAGAAGCTATCGTTTGGTGTGGAGAGAGACGGACGAGTAGATAAAAAGTTTCTCTGCACCTCCGCCACCTGTCGGATTTTTTTTCTTTTTACTTCTCTTCCCCGCATTCGGTTGTGTTCTCCCCTTCTCTCCAGCTCGAAACCGCCTTCTCGCAGTTGTTGGTGGGTGAACCCCCGCTACAGCCGGCATTAAGGAAGGAGAAGGGGAATCACGTGTCTGGGGAAGGCAAGGATGCAGGAGGGAGGATGGAAGGTATTGTTACCAACAGAGATGCCACTGCGGATGCCAGCTTGAGATTGAGAAAGGCATGTATACTTTTGTAATTTAGACTTTTCTTCCTCCTTTCGCTTGAAATATTCCTACTCTCACTAATTTCTAAAAAGAAAATTGTCGTTTTAAAACTAATTTCCCCCCAAAAAAAAAGTTAGCAAGCGCAATATTTATTTTTAAGTACAATAATTATTATTTTAACCCCTTTTCTTAAAAAATAACCATGTGAAATAAAAGGTTGGAGGGGGGGGGGGGCAGATAAAAATGTTAGAATACATAAAATAAGTCGATTAGCATATTTCTTAAAAAAGAAATAAATGATATTAAAAAAACAAATAAAAAATGTTTATGCATTATAAGGATTGAGAAAAATATGGAAGTGCATTGCAGATTATCTTGATGGTGTAATCTTATAACGAATTCAAAATGAAAATATTTGTTTGACAATATATAGAAGACTTGAGAAGCATAAAATATATAGAAGAATACATATAGAACTAGTAAACGATGTTCTTGAAGTAAATAACAGCTTTTGCACTAATCAAAAGTTTACCTTGGTTTCAGTTTGTAATTCTCATTGTTTTAAAATGCCATTAAAGAAAAAGTTTATGAAACATGCTTTGAAAGAATATTAAAAATAGAATTTCAGCTGTTTTCTCATAAATATTAAGCGTTATTAAATAACAAATAAATGACAATAAAATACAACAGATTGATCCAACAGTAGTTCAACAGATTGATTATGTTGAATTTTTTCTTTAATTTAAATAAATTGCAAAGTCTGCTTTGAAGAAAAATTATATTAAGATAGTTTATAATTTTTATTTGCTGAAATATTTTCAATTGAATTTCTAATCTTCATAGAAATCTTCTAAATTATTACTGGATTCTAAATATTATATTCTTCTAAATTATTACTGGAGAATTTCTAATCTTCATAGAAATAGATATTATACTATCAGAGATAATTTAATATCAACAATTGCTAAATATTATTATATTTTATTGAATTGCACAAAAGTAAAGATGAATTTAGTAATTAAAAATAAAGATTATTTAAAGGAAATTTATTCATTGGAAATACTCAAAATAATAACATGAATAAATAAACTAATTAACTGAAGTTTGTTTTGAATTCCGAAGAATTCTAAATAAAATATTGAATTTTCCATTGATAAAGACTTTTTTAAATTAACAGCCTACTTTAAAATTGAAATCAAGCATATTTAAATAAATGACAGGAAAAAAAAAAAAGAAGAACTTGAAAAACAAAAGAACTTGAGAAATAATGAAAATACTCACCGCTTTGATTAGACTTTTAAATAAAAAAAAATAAAAATGGAGTTAATGTTACCGTTCTCTATCTTCTCTATAAATCCACTTTCTTCTAAAAGGAAATCCAAAACCTCTCGTAAAAGTCCATTAGCTTAAAGGTTACTTTATAGCCAAACATAAAAGGAAAATGGAGAATTGCTGTCAGTTTCTTTAATTCTGTTTTTGGGAATCAAAATATTAATATATTTTAACATTTAATGAAAAAATTACAATTCATTGAACGAAATGGAACAAAAAAAATTTATCTTTCAACTTAATTTTTCTCAGTACAAATTTCTTTTAATTTAAATAGAAGGTTTCTGCAGTGTTTGAACGGATTTTCGACAGATGTTTCAGACAAGATATTTCTTCGTGTTTTCTATTCCTCTGAAAATCTTCCTTTAAATTAAGAATTGGTTTGTTTTTGGGAATAAAGGATTGTTTGTTTTGGGTTTAAAATGACTCAAAAGATATTTGAAGAAATTAATCAGAAAAAAATTCATGTTCGTTAAAAGAAATTTTTGCTTTTTTTACAACTAAATAATTTTTCTAATTTCCCAATCAGGTTTTTTTTAAGGAAACACGAGAAATTTGAACAAAAAAAGTAGAAAATGCGGAAGACAAAATATTTGGAATCTCCCTGTAATAACACTCAGTGAAATGAAAATCAAATATGGCAGAGTCAGTGATATAAGCATGCGCAGTTGCATTCGTTAAGCGGCAGCACACGTCATTCTTTTGTAATAGTAACTTGATGCTAAAAAATAATTCTTTTTCAGGAGCTAATTCATTTCTATCGAATGCGACGATCCGCTGATGTCGTTGTCACATGTTAAAAGAAACCGCGCATGTCTTCTAATATTTGATTGCATGTTATCTTTTTTATCCACTCAGACACCCAGTCTTTTATCTCATAACGAAACATGCAACGGATTCTAAAATTAAATCGACATAATGCATTTAAAGCATGTCACAAATGCATGATTAAGCTGTATTGAGAAGATGGTCCATTTTTCATTTCTCAACTATAAAAAGTATTATAAATGTCCCACTCAAGGAACGTATTTTATTTAGAAATCACAGATTTCTATTAACTGTACTAATTCCTATTGCGTGAAAGAAAAATATTACTTATTAATCAAAAATTTTTATTCGTAATTTAAATGTGAACTTTCAGCTGCTAAGCTGAGAATGAAATCAGAAGAAACATTCTTTAGAAAGTGGCATCTTTTTCAAAAGAGCGAGAGTGTACTTCGAGAGATTTTTTTTTTTTTTTTTTTTTTTTTGTTACAAGACCACGTTTTGTGATTAAGCTTCGTAATGCATTTGAGCCTCTTTCCGTCAAGTGGAATCGAGGTGAAATTCTTCAGTAAGTCACCAAAAGAGTGTGAAATTATTTTCGATTCCGTATCCTCGGACCCCTTATAATGACCTTCCGACCCAACCTTCGTACAGGATGTGGAAACTTCCATTTGTATTTGCTGACAATCATTCTTCCAAAATTAATCAAATGTATAAACAGAGATATATAAAATAGGAAAGAAATTTTAAAATTATTCAGAATTTTTTTGCATAATCAGCAATTTTTCAATTATTTTTGTTAACTTCTCCAGTATATTTTTCGACGACACTAAATTTTAAAGATGAAATTTGCTTCTAAAAAAGTAATGAAACTTTACTTCTTTCGGTAAAAATGATGAAAATTCGAAGGTTAATGACTGCACCTGAGACGCGTCTGTTTCATTCGACTCGCTCACACTTGCAAGATGGAATTTTCAATTCACTTTATACTCGATTCATGATGTGCAAGAGTTTTGAAATGTCTTATGATTAAGCGAGCTGTTATTTTAATGCTTTCGGAACTTAAACATCCACTCATTAATTTATTAAATTAAATAAAATTTAAAGTGGGGGCGCCATCTGATGGGGAATCTAAAAGAAAATTGATTTCAAGAATGCATCATGTAAATAATAATAATCATCAAAAACTAAACAATTGAAAATACCTAAAATAAAAAAAAAACTAATATTAGTGCAATTGTAAAAGCGATTAAAAAACTGCATTTATTAAACTTACTACTTTTTAATTCATATTCGTTAAATCAACCAAACTTGTAGATTTTTTTTCGATGGATGAAACAGAAGCCCGGTTCGTGATTTGAGATGTCGATTCGAATTAGTATTCATCGAAAAAGGTTGATGAGTGATTCAGAAGACTTTCTGAGCTGCGAAAATTCCGAACATGTGCAAATGATTCTAAACTTGAGAGAGAGAGTGAGAAAAAAAAAATATGGGCATTATCATAAGCAAGTTTAATTCTGATAAACGAAGAGGAATCTGACTGCGATTAGCCAGTTAAGCCCCAGTGATTTCTTTCTGTCTTTCTCTCGCAGTTTTGAATTCAAATTAAAGACTGGTAACAGGTTTGAAAAAAGTACACTAAATAAATTTCTTTCTTCACTCTTTATCCAAGCTTCTCTAAAAATGCTGGATTAACAAATAAGATGCTCTATTGTTTTTGAGTGATTCAAGTTCGGTTTCATTCGAGATTGCGAGGATTCGCTCATCCAGGAAATCAAATGAGTTCTCCGTGAGAAAAGCAAATATTAAGTTAATGTGGGCTGTGACAAACGCAAGAAACTTTGAAAATGACATCTTGGATATTGATAAGAAGATTCCAGGATCTTGGATAAAATTTAAGATAGAAAATTATCACATCTACCAACAGTTTCAGATTTCTTTTCGGGCCAATGTCCGCTGCTCACATCCTGAGATCTCTTACATCTCTTTGAACCGAGTTTCTTAAAAAGCGCGGCTGTTTTCAGCCTCACGTGAGCAAATTCCAAGAAAGATTTTCATTCATACATCCTTTACCATATCTTTCAAACTGACTAAATTTTTCTTAAATAAAAATCGCTGGGATTATACATTAGAACCAAAAATAAAAAAAAGCAACAAAATATCTTGTCTACGCTCATCCTGTATTTAGAGATCTTTTTTGCATTGAGGGACGCCATTTTTTTAATATTGGGGGAATACGCACACTTTTGCAAAAAATCAGCAAAAATTCACTTAGCTAAGTTCTCAAAAGTTAAATTCACAGGAAGGATATAGAAGTCTTTTTTCGAATTCCCAGAATCCTTCTAGACAGTGAGTTTACAGAATGATTTAGCGATCAGAAATTACGAGATGTTTACTTTACCAGAGGAATAGGGAGGCTGAAGCGTTATACACGCGATGCAAAAATTGGCATTTTTGCTTATTTTACAGGTTACCCTCATTCTGATGTATACAGACAATCAGGCTAGAACTCAACATTCCAAAGCCGACAATGTAGAATATATTTCAACGTTACAACTGGCATCCATGCATTATGCAACTAGACGATGAGGCCTAGAATTTTACATTTGGATCCAACCTTAAGTAAAGCCAAATCCTTCTTTTCCGAAAGATGAAATTTGGAGGGACGAATGTTGCTTTAATCGAAATATAAAAGAAATTAATCTTCAAAATTATCACTTTTGAATTAGTAAAGGTCGTGCAAGAATTTTCTATAAATGCATTATGTGTTTCTTCAAGGGGATTCCCTTGTTTGTCTACTTTTTAACATTGGCTTGGGGAAATATATCCGAAATAGGAGATTAGACCGAAAAGGCACTATGTGGAATAGGTCCATTCAACTGCTGGCCTATGCAGATGTTATAGATATTATTGGAAGGTCAGAAAGGGTAGTGAGAGAGGCCTTTCAAATTTTGGAAACTTCTACCACAAATATGGACCTTACCATCAACGAAGATAAAATCAAAATCCCGTCCTCAACTATAAATCGCAATGTTCCTCTGTATTTTAACGGTTATACCTTCGAAAAAGTTGATCATTTCAAATACCTTGGTACCTTGATTAATGACAATAATAAACTCGGAGCAAAAATTGACAACAGAATAAAAATGGCTAATAAATGTTTCTTTGAACTGAAAAATTTACTAAGATCCAACTTAATCAGTCGAAAAACAAAGCTAAGAATTTATAAGACTCTTATTATACCTGTTCTGCTCTATGCAAGTGAATCTCGGACTCTAAATTTGGACACTCAGCGTTCTCTGAACATGTTCGAGAGAAAGATCCTTAGAACCATCCTTGACCTAGTACCAGAGAGAGGATGTTGTTGAATTAGGTTCAATTTTGAATTATACAAATTCTACAGGCAACCACAGATAACACTGGTTATCCGGAGCAATAGGTTAAGATGGCTCGGCCAAGTCTGGAGAAGCCTTAAAAACATCGCACTCAAAATATCCACTATCCTATGGGATACCAGGCCAGAGGAAGACCTCCAGCTAGATGGCTGGATGATGTGGAAAAAGACCTGAATGTTCCGAGAACTGGAAGAAAGTGGCAGGGGGATAGAAAGCGCTGGAAAAGTGCGCGTGGTTGAAGCAGTCAAGGTCTGTTGTGCTCATGAAGAATTATGCGTTTCTAATTTCAGAAATTCTTCGGTTGGTTCCATTTCCTACAACAAGTTGATGAATGGTGACCGATGCATTCAATTAGATTTGATTAACATCTTATCTGAATTAAGGGATGGATGGACTTTTTCAGTACACGCCCGGCAGTTCTATAAAACGAATTCAGAAAGTATGTCCCAAATGATGAACTCACTCGCATATGCTCAGTTACTATTAAAAGAATACAACTTAATTTAATTTTTGATGGTGCTCCTTACAAATAAGTGCACTCAAACACTTATATTAGGAGTATCACCTGACTGTTTTTAACATTTTTTGGAAATTAGTAATTCTGTTGGTGTTTTCTGACTCGATCGTTTTGTCATATGTACATCACTTCTGAAAATTAATGGAAATGTCTCGCTTAAACACCGGTTTGAGACATGAAAGAAAAAATAGTACAAATCAATAAATTTGGGTTTCAATACCTGGGCAAATTTCACAAATAGAAGCATCAAACTTTGTGTGTGCATAGATGAAAATAAGAAAATAAATTGTATTAATTGACATTTGGGAGCCTTATAAAAACTTAACTTTTCTTGTTATTACTTTCCTCTATAGAATCCAAAGAATCTTCCTACATTGTAGTACCTTATTTGCTTAAACTTTATAACTGAAAGTATATGTTTAATTGTAGCAATTGTGGAAATAAATGTCTTATACCACTTTTTTTGCAATAAACTATATAATAAGCTAATTTATACTCAAAATTTAAAAAAAAATGTTCATTGAAGATTTTTTAAAACTATCAATGAATTTATTATTTATTTATTTATTTAATTTCCATATAGAAAAAAAATTAAAAAATTCTATGCTCTAGTTAACTATAAATAAGTATTTGCAAATTAAAAACATGCATATGATCTCTAATTTAGCTGTGTTAAATAAAAAGAGAAAGTGTTGCAAGTCATCTTTTCGGATTCTTTATAACCGGAGGGTTTCAGGTTCAAGACCCGATTCCACCGAAGAACCGTCGTGTAAGGGGGTCTGTTGCACGTTAAATCCGTCCTGACCAAACGTCCTCCCGCTGGTGTGGTGTGGTGTGGAGAGGGGGGTGCCAGCTCAGGTGTCGTCCTCGTCATCTGACCGCGGTTCAAAATTACGAGGTCCGTCCCAAAATAGCCCAAGTGTTGCTTCAAACGGGACGTTAATATAACTAAACCAAACCAAATTCGGATTATTTATATAAATCAATTTCAGAAGTATATGATTGCAACGAATTTGCAACCTGATCTTTTAATGATCTAATTGCAGGAAAAACATTTTTTGTAATGATCATTTTTTCTTGGAGATCGTTTAAAAAAATATTTTTTTTGTTAAAATAAATAAATTTTTTTACGTCATTTTGAATGTTTTTGCCATTTTAGGCGGCCACCTTATATCTTATTGGTAAATAACTAAAGCTTATTTCAGCCGTTTTAAAACATCCTGTCATCAGTGTTTCCACATGCTTAGGCTGGAAGAAACTCTCATTTGTACTACATTTTTCTCTTTTTTGGGGGGATGTCATAACTAGTGCTAATCTATTCTCTGCGGAAACAGATAATTGCAGCCACCGGGATGACCATCTCAACTGATAATGGAGAAGAATGTCTATGTGTGGTGGCAGCAATTTACAGACAAGCGATTCGATTTAACTGTTAAAATTAATATAGATGGCTGCAAATATTTATGACTCTAAGTGACTGTTTAAAAAATTTTCATTAGAATTATAAATAATTAAAATGAATCGAGATTTATGTGTTTTGACACGTTAATTTTCGAAACTATTGTTACACAAAAATGATTTTCATGTTTTTTTAAATGACTGTTTATTGAGGCCATTTTAATTGTCATACAAATTTTTCCTGGATTTAAACCTTTTAAAAATTAAAATAATTTTTAACACTACATTTCATTGTTGCAACAAAATTCAAATAATTTCCTCTGCATCATTCGATATTTAATCGCGTCTATTGTTAAAAGATAGTGGAGAAACAATTCACTTATTGTTTACAGAATTAACGTAAAGAATCACAAGAGAGAAGAGCAAAAGATGAGATTTGAAGGCATTTGGGTGTTTGATGGTGCCATGAAACACGACATCATTGAGAAGATTCATGTACATAATAAATATAAAATGCGTGAGGCCATCACAGTAAATATGAACGGACGGACTGAGCTCCACGTTTTCGACAGAGGTTCTGTAACTGGAGATCACTATTGTCAGGAGGTGATCCTTCTCCATGTGCGTCTGTTCCGAGGTGCCATTGGATCAGACTTCGTTTTTATGGATGGCAATGCACGGCCGCACAGGACTCATGCTGTTGAGGAGCTCCTGGAAAGTGAATATATCACTCGAATGGATTGGCCGGCGTGCTCCTCTGATTTAAATCCGATAGAACATGTGTGGGATGCTTTGGGGAGACGCCTTGCGGAACGATTACATCCTCCTGGGAACACCCGACAACTTAAACAGATGCTGATTGAGGAATGGGCACTCTTACCTCAAGAACTGTTGGACAATCTGGTGCTGAGTATGGGGAGACGGTGCGAAGCAACCATTGCAGTAAGGGAAGGGCATATCCCATACTAAGGAACATCTGCTTGCTGTTCTTCCTCTTGGACAGACAATCATGTGTAACGATACTATGAGTTCAATAAAGCCTTTTTTTGTTTGATTCCATACTGTATGCATTGTATTCATTTCTGCGCAACTATGCTTTCGTCATTCTTTCAGAACAAAATGCTGTATCTCATTTCTGAATTTCATGTCTCTCAGATGATTTCTCGTGAAGTTATAGCAAAAATTATACCTGTTGCTTAAGTTTTGCACACCAGTGTATATATATATATATATATATATATATATATATATATATATATATATATAAATTAAATTCCTTTGCTAAACTATTGCTTAATGATAATATTTCATTGTTTGTGTATATGTATGTTTCCTGGACGAGAAAATATTCCACATAATTTTTTAAAATAAGAAAAATAAAAAGTGGAAGAAGCGTACTCTCTCGAAAATAGCAAGGAAATTGCATAGAGCCCCGCAGCACGTAAGAAGTGTATTATGTTGCAAACTTTATTCCTCATTTGTGATAAATTTCGCTGTTTTTTGTCAGTTGCAGAAATTTTATCTATTTTTAAGTGGAGAAAGAATTATTGTTATCTTAAATGCAAGCACGAAATGAATAATAAAATCGCTTGAATGTTTTGTAAGGTATTTCGTAAACAACGAGAACAATACTAAAATCCTGAATTTTTTTAAAACTTTGTAAATAAAACTGATTGAGAATCGTATCCGTCTAACGTGACCACAGAAATTAGCATGCAAATTGGTACATAATCTTTTTGGCAAAGAATAAAAGTGGTAATAAAATCTTGAAACTGTAGTTCTAAATCATTGCAAAATAAACAGTCATTAGCTATGATGCAAGACAGTATGTCTCTCGTTTTTGGGATCATAGAAGCCAGATTCAACAGTGTTTATGATTTTAAAACTTCGAACTTGAAACATTTGAGTCATATCAAATTTGTTATTGAATTTATAATTTAAAATTTAAATTTGATCGAAGCTTCTAATAATTTCCTTTTATATGAAAGATAAAGTAAAAAGTGTTTCCTATTTTATTTCCAAATTACTTATCTAGTTTATTTCCAAGTCCAATTCAAAGCCTCAGCATCGTTATTGGAATATCAGCTCTCATTTTATTCATGACTTACTGATATTTTTTGGCACTGCTCTGATGGAAAATATTTTCACGCTTTCTAATAATAAAAAAATTATCTCATTCATTTGACATAAAAATTTCATTATCTTGCAGTGCTTATGAACAAAATGTAAAGAATAAGGCGATTCATAAATAAATTCTGTAGCACTCCTGAAAACAAATATTATGTTTAATCTCCTTTCGCAAAAAGATTTATCTGTTTAAGCGGCTACCGATTTCCCATTAGTACGAAAGATTTTTTTTATAATGATTAAAAGCTTACAATTGGGACGGAAGTCAAAATGAAAAACGTTCTTGATCGAGGAGATTTTCTGCAAATACAACAGAGCTGCCGGAAAAAAACCCAAAATAGTAACATCACCCCCACACGTATGCAGCGATATTAAACAAATAATTGCTATCGGCACATACCTCCCTTGAAGCATTATAAAGATAAGATTGATATTGAAATTGAAAATATGAGAGTGATATATAAAAAAAAAACATGCTTGAAATGAAATGATGGCATGATACAAATAGCCGCCTACGATGATCGGTTGGTTCAACGATCACATTAATTGTATTCATTTCGTAAAATCAACCAACTTAAATCTAATTATTGAATTTATATAATTTTTGGTATACTAAAAATATGAAGCGCTGAAAGCGATCAAGAAATTAATTGGATATAATGAAAAAGAAACAGCGCATAAAAAATTTAATTCTGTTTAAGCTAAATTTTGATCATTAAAAAAAATGAAAATATTAACAGTTTTGGGATGAATATTTTGTACCTAAAGAAGTTAATGATTTAAAATCTTATATTTACTTATTATTAAAGAGATAGACAGGATGACTTTCAATCTTCAATAATTTAATTTGTCAGTTTGGTCAGGTAGGGATTTAATTTAAATAATAATATATTACACAGTATTTAGATAATTATAAAATAATATCAACAAATTTTGATACAAAATCGAAAAAAAAAACCCCCAAAAAAAACTCGTAATCATTACTTGAACTAAGAAAAATTATCCATTGAGCAATTAAGTGTATTTGGAAAATAAGAAAAGTCACAGCGATTCCCTAAACTGGATTATAAATTATTCAAAGGGTTGCAATGATATTCTATGAAAAATTAAATGTAGCATCCGTGAGCTGCAAATATCTACAAATGTTAAATCCTTGACGTATCTGAAATGTTTAACGATTTTTAGCAATTAAAATCTCCCACGATTTGAATGCTTATATTATGATAATTACACTTTTGAGGTGATGAGAAATTCTATAATTATATAACTAACTTATTACAAGTTATAAATGTTTCGATTCTTAAATTAAGAAGAACCGTCATTTTGTAATAAAAAATACAGTTAAATATAACAATAGTTTATAAATAATTAAAATCTACATGATTTCTGTTCACAATAAATATTATAAGATAAATCAAATCTTCCATTGAAAATCAATTTATGCTTAAAATCACACACACATACGCGGACATTAAAAACTTAAGGACTTGGGCGATTTCCAGGGCGAATTCATTTTATTTCTCCGAATTGAACAGGAAACGTTGAAACATTTTTATAGGGAAAACTGCATATTCAATTTCACTCAAATTTCGTAGATATGACTTCCTGAGTATGCTGTTTGATTTCTGAAAGAAAGAAAAAATTAGTTCATATTACTTGAAAGTTTATTACTTCTAACTTATCCGTCAGAGAAGAAAACGACGCTGCGGAATAGACAATTAACATAATTCTTGACATTCTCAATACCCTTCGCCTATGTAAGGAGAACAGAAGGAATCTTTCCACCAAACGCAGTATATACAGGGTGCTCCAAAAATATCTGCCAATAGCTGGAGTGGTTCGTGATTATCTGATTGGACGCTACATCTTTCCAACACCTCACTTGGACGGGCGCACGTACTCACTTCTCGCGGGAGACATTGCCCGAATTGATGGCCGACATCCCTACGTTCACTCAGCGTCAAATCTGTTTCCCAGATAATGGTGCTCCTCCACATTTCAGCAAAGATGCCAGAATTACCAGGATCCGGCGCATGTAAACCGCCGGACAGGTCGGCGTGTTCCCAGGATAGTCGTTGGCCACCACGATCACAGGATTTGTCATGTTTAGATTTCTTTTTGTGGGAGCATTTGAAGAGCCCCTCTTTTTGCTATTCCCATTGATTTCTCAGAAGATGTTTCCTTTAAACTGTCTCTTGCTGCTGGAGATGCCTGGCATCTTCGAAAATGTACGGCCATCAATGCACCGACGGTGTGAAGCAAGTGTTGGTGTTGAAGGTAGCTCGTTTGAGCAGGTGCTGTAAAACAACCTTATTAAAGAGATCGTTATGGCGTTTCTACGAGCTTGTCTTTCTTTCGACGTTTGTGTTAAACGCATTTCCGAATAAAATATAAATATTAACATTCTATTTCTAATAAATGATTTTTTTCATAACATTTATTGTGGAATCATTTGTATCGCATTCGATGTGTATGCATGTCATCGCTTGATTTTAATTACGCAACGCGTATGAGAATTTAAAAATAAAGTCCATATTTAACTGGTTAAGACAAATGCATTGCATCTCACCTAAAAAACTGACTGCTCTCTAAATATTGCACTTATACAGATAATTCCAAATACAAAGTTACAAAAAAAAGCACTAATTGCATGAAAACACTCCGTCTTGTGGAAAGGTTGATAGTTAAAAAATTGAAAAAATAAATTTTTATGCGGCGTTGATAGTGCAAAAGTATCAATCAGTAAATTATTTCTCTTGCATTTATCAGTGCACACATATAGTTTCATACCTCTATTTTAAACGCAGTTATTTATTCCAGAAATGCAAATTTACTCAATACCGTAAAAACACACAAACACAAACATTTGTCTAATAGTACATACATCATCCAACCATCAGGATTTGAAAGAAATTTCGTAATCACGCACACTGTTCATTTTAATTGGTCATTATTGAATTTCATCTCCTGCTTTCTAACTTGAATTAGGTGCCTGGAGAGACTAATTCAAGCCTAGGCACTTCTACTCAGTCTGAGGTAATACAGTGAGAGTCAAAAGAAATCCCATGATTGATTTAGAAAATGTGTTATTTAAAATATATTATTGATTTATAATATAATGTTGATATATACAATTATTAACTTATTTAATTAGAATCGCAAAACTTGTAAATATTCAACTAAAATAAATTACATTAATAAATAACTCAAGTTGAATCCAAGATCATCCAATTTTATGCGCCAAAAAAAGTAAACACTCATAACTCTTTTTCCTTCAAATATTTTAATTTTATAGAAATCACCACATTTCTTCTTAGAGGATCTTGATATGTCTTATATTCGGACTAAATTTATGTAAATTTCTAGAAACTTTTGAGAGATTTTTCTAGAAATTTACATAATTTGCGACGGGGAAACAAACGACACTAGAAATATAAAAAAAATTGATAATAAACTTTAAAGAAAATGATAAAATCCTTACGTGAAATAGAAAAATTTTTTGATTGAAGCTATTGCTCAGTGGAGAAAATTCTGGACAAATATTCCAAATACAGGCAGATTAAAGATTTTTAGAAAGCAGAAAGACCAAGACGACTTACTGATATAGAAATGAGAGCAGTAATATGACAGATCAATGCTAATCCAGTTGCAAGTGCTGTTAAAATATCTCGAAGTATCTCGCAAAGATTAAAGAAAACAGTAAGTGCAAGCACTATAAGGAGAACTCTTCATGAACATGGGTAAAATGGCAGGATTCCACATAAGAAACCATTCATCACGAAATCGAACCAGAAAAAGTGTTTTCTGTTTGCCAAAAAATTCCTTAATAAAAATTTAGATTATTAGAATAATATTTTATTTAGTGATGAGAAAGAAATCGAATTGTTTGGAGCACAGAAGTTCGCAAAAAATACGGAGACCAAAGATTGAAGAATCCGGTAATAAGTATTTAGTTAAGATAATTAAACATGGGGTTGGATCTGTTATGATCTGGGGGTGTATGGTGGCAGCAGGAGTTCGTAATTTGGTATTTGTCGTATCTGCAATGAAAAAATGGAGAATCTAAATATGTTAAAAGATAATTTTGCCCTTTCCTTTGTTTTGCGAATTTATGATTGTCATAAAGCTGGATCTTCTAACATGATAAAGATTCCAAACACACATCAAAGATTGTGAAAGAATGGTTAATCTATCGTGTTACAAAGAATTTGGACCCTCCTCCACAATCACTAGATCTGAACCCCATTGAAAATTTATGGGTATATCTTGAGAAAAATGCCCTCCAAAGATCCATTTTTAATGAGGATGAAACAAATTGTCACAGAGGAAGGGCAAAAATTCCCTCCCGAACTAGCAGAAAAACTGGTCACATCTATGCATAAACGATTAAAGGCATTGATAAAATCTAAAGGACTACAAGCAAAATATTGCTACGAAATTTCTTTACCGGGGTTCGTTTGGATAGTGGAAGTTATATGGCGTGGAGAACGCTCAATCAGCAGGCAGAAGTAGAATAAAAACAACGACGTTTATTTACACGAAGACACACAGGACAGCACAAAAACGACAACTATATACTGCATAGAGACGACTATCTTCAGCCGAGACGTGTAGCATACAACAACATACACAGCAGCATACAACCAGAATCTACTGCAGACAGTAGCGCACAGCTCAGTTCAGCATGAGCTTGACTCCGTCGCTTCCGACTACTCTGTCTTCGACTTCTCCGACTCGGACTCGGATTACTGACTTGACTTCTCTGGCAGCTGCAGCCCCCTTTTATAGGTCTCAGGAGGCGGGGCTAGAAGCCTCTCAACTAATCAGGAACGTTCGAGGCGTATCTCGGTTTCTACTGGACGGATCGGGAAAATTCTCGAAGTTTCGGGTATAATCTATTTTGGCGCCAAAGTCGCCAAAGTCGCCAAATTGGTCGCCAAGTCGCCAAATGGTCGCCAAGTTTGTCGCCAAGCTCTGGACCCCCGACACGACGCCCAGACTCTGTCCCATACAGATGACTGTAAAACATTCTTTCCAATGATGGAACCAACTATGCTGGGAAGCAGCATTACGGATTCGTAACAATATTAATATTACAGCTTTCATTGTTTTAGTCTGTATCAATGTTCTCTGTTTACTTTTTTTGGCGCTTGAAATTTGAGGTTTTTCTGCTTTGTTTCATTTTGTGTTTTGTTTTAATTAAACATTTACAAGTAATTGCATTCCACATAAATAAGTTAACAATTGTATATATCTTAAAAATTGTATCAAAATTGTATTAACAATTGCATCATAAATCAATAATATATCTGAAATAAAACATTTTTTATATTAATCGTGGATGCTTACTTTCTTTTGACACTCACCGTAAGTAGCGGAGGGAAAACAGAAGTAAGAAGAACGCGGCTTTGAGTAGGAGCCGGAGGTGCTCATGTGTTTTAAAAACACTTTATTTAATGTATTATCTGTGTTTTTTAAAAAATTTAATAACAATTAGTAAATGCGTTATTACTTTCTAAATCCAATCTTTTAATAATTAATTAGAATACATGTATTATCCTTGAAATATACAACGAAAAATGTGTTCAAACACTTGTCTCGTATGGGAAAGTGGTTTAATATTCTTTTAATATCTTAACTGATTTTGCAAATGTAAGCATTAAACTTTGTGCACTTGGAGATGAATATAAAAGAAATATTTCACTGACAATTTTTCATTATGGAGACTATATAAAAGTTTTGATTTTCGAAACTGTTTATTATCGTCTGCAGAAATAAAAGAATTTGCATACAATTTTCCAAACTCTTTTAATTAAGCTTTGGAAAGGGAAGTATATGTCTACGTGGAATATTCAGGAAGATAAGCGCTTGATTCACTTTTTCAGGTTACCCTGTGTATAGTACTTGATAATTTTTCAAGTTTTTTGCACCTTTTGTTATATGGATTTTGCATTTAGTATTTGGTGTTTTTTTTGTGTGTGTGTGCGTTTTGTTTTTTAAGCGATTTTCTCTACATTTGATATTATATACACTTTGTTTTCGTTTTTTTTTTAAATTTTTTTTTATTCAAAGTGTTTTCTTAAACTTTGTGTATATTTATTCAATTCCTAATTGGCACGTATCATTTACTATATACTTTTCTCTAACTTGTGTGTAAAAATTGACTTTTTTTATGTGTGTAAAAATCGAATTTTGTAACAGATATTTCGCTCACTTGCTTATATGCTAATATTTTGAAATTTTTATATTTCTTTTTATGCTAAAAATTAATTTAATATTTTCAGAAGTTAATAGTCAAGTAATTTATTAATTTTGATTAAATTTTGGTTTCATGCATTTGACGCATTATCGACGGAGAATTTGAGAAAAAACAGAATATAGGAATGCATAATAATGAGTAATAAATTAAAGAATACAAATTAATTAAAATAAAACCCCTGTTTTTTAATATTTGCAGATATTTTTAAAATTCTTTTTTCCTAATTTTTTCTTCTATAGTGGACTAATTTTTTTTTCTTATGGTTCTTGTTTGTTTTCACTGACAATTTTTCCTTTCCGTTAGTTGGGAATTTTTGATGCTGAGGCATGGAATAGTGCTGCTTATAGATTGTTATTTAAATGCTATTTGATTTAGCAACAACTTGATCATGCGTCAACCTGGATACATTACTTTGATGTTCATGCATTGAAAACTACTGTAACATAAGCAGGTTGAGGTTGTGTCACCCATCACGTTTACGTATTGGACATATTTGGCCATTTAATAATTCCCAAAAATATGTTATTCTTTGTTTTATACAAAGCGTTGATAAGTGAACAAAGTAAAATTCCAATGAACATCCGATCCGACTTCCGGAACAATGCTATAGACACGCTGACCTTATAACAGATAGTAATCGAATTGATGCAGAACGGTACCATTAAACACCCGATCAATATTATTTTTCCTGTTGGCTTATACTCATGCTCATCTTGGTTAATCCATTCAGCATCTGGAAAAAGTGGAGAGGTGGGGGGGGTCCGCTATTTCTGCCTTGAAATTAAATTGCAGTGCAGAAACCTTTTTTTATTCTTAAAAATTCCCAGCTGTGTTAATTAGTTCGACTACCGGACCGTGACTCAAGAAGTGTGTGTGTGTGAGGGGGGTGAGACAGTAGACAAATTTCTCCCTGCTTTGAAGTATCCCTCTGACCTTCACCCTTGACACATTTCTATAAATATTAAATTCCCTCCTTTCTTTTTATAGGAGGCAAGTGTTAGATGGGAAGCAGTTGTGTTTTCCTGCAGTAAAATGCGTCGCGCTCATTGTTTTTCGAGATGGTTGCACGCGATTCCGCGCTCGAACCGCCGTAGCAGCTTGTTTATTGTGAATCCTTCCTCAACGGGGTGAGGCCTGCTGAAAAGAAGTGAAGAATATGTTTCTTAAAACGCGGGGATAAAATCAGGACTCAGAACTGTCACTCAGATAGGGATTGCCTCAGAAAGACCTCATCCAGAACCTGTTTGGGGGTCACTTAGAATTAATGTGTGTTGTAACATGCGGTCAAATGATTCGCAATCATCTGTTATATTCATGTGATAAACCGATGTGGTAATTGTAGCAGCTGACATCTTTCAACTCACTTATACAAGATTTTTGTTGTACTGTATGCAAAAAAGTTGATACTGTGCAATGCATATCAAGATTTATACAGAACCGATTGTGATGCACTTTTAAGCTGATTACAAGTTGTGCTGTCAATATTTAAATCTTGAATGTTGATTTTTACGTCATTTAACAACGTAACGTTGTAATGATGTTTTGAATGCATTTATAGATATCATGTTTGTATTTATTTTTAAAATTTTTTTATTATTTATTTATTTATTTACTTTTGTTCATCACTTCAAAATTACAATCAGATTCAAAATGCAAATAAAAGAGCATTGCTACAAGACATCAAACTCTTTTCGGACAATTTTTCTGCTGGAAAAACTCCTGCATATTAGTCTTTTATTTTCACGTGTAATAATACAGTAAGTAATAATTGTAATGTAATTGTGAAATTACAAATCAATGTGAACAATTTATTTTGGGAACTGATAACAATCAAATTCTACTAGATGCAAATATTCCAAATCAGTTTTTTTTTTAAATGCTTGTTAATTGTGAATGTAGTTCAAAGTATAAGAAATCTCTAAATTTCGGAATGATTTTCGATTGAAATTTTTTTTAATATAACGTAATACAAAAGAACCATGGACATTCTGATTTGCAAAATATAATTGCCTCTTGTATTTTGACAAAATATTTAAACCATAAATCTATGTCTTAGGTGCAAGAATTATACTTTTTTTGGTCAGCAAAAGATTCCATTTTCTATCATTCATGCTTTTCCCGTTGCGATTTTTCTTTTGACTAGGAACTTTTAATCACGTTTTTCATTAAGAACATGAATATGTTCAAGTTGTTGAAGGAATATAACTTGAAGATTGTATTTTTAACATTTAAATCATTTATAATGTAAGCCACCTCTTATTACATTTGAAAAAAAATGTATAAATATTACGCAAAAAGGCATATTTACATAGCAAAGTTAATCCTCTTAAGACATCGGAAGGCAATGCTGCATTTCATAAGAATTTCTGCTCGATCGGTTGGCTTTCGATTCATTTCCGAGAGAGTTTTGCAATTTGTTTCTCATCGAGAGAAAAATTTATCATCTCTCGAATTTTGTCTATTGATTTTTCACGATTCATTCTAAAACGCGTCGCAAACTCTAAATTCATTCACCAATAAATGTGCTTGGAAGAAAATATACATTCCGAATCAACATGCAGTGGCATAGCATGAGTGGACAACGCAACATTTTTTTGCAGTCAGTTATTATTCTTGGTTTAAGAGATACAAATGTAAACTAAGGCTTTATATTATTTTTTCGCTTTCCCTGGCATATTTGGTTTTGAAAAGTATCGTGCTTACACGTTTGTTGTGTTTCCATGCCTTACCCTAAGACTTCGCTCCTGGCACTCACATCTCCTTTGTTTTCTCCTCCTAAACGCGACGCACTAGCTTGACAATACTTTCTTAATGCTCATTATGCAATGTCAAGGAGCCAATTCATAGGATTTTCATAATGTTAAATCTAACTAAATGAAATTTACCATCATGTTATGACGCATAAAAATAGCCTTTTAACTCTTAATCACTTCAAGAATTTCCAGTATATTAAACTGAGCTAAATTGCAATCAGATACTATAGAATTTTAATTGAAGTTTTCGAAATTATAATTGCTTTCAAATTTTTAAACAGTGTATTAGAGAAAAAAAAAGATTTAAGATTAATTTTTAATTTGTCAAATTGGTTAGATACATTCATAGAGAATTTTGGAATAGGAAATAAAGCAAAATTTTTTTTCTCCAGTTTTTATCTCAAAGAGTTCAACATGAGGGTACTATTCTGTACTTAATGATGAAATGCTCTGGTTCAGAATCCGTAATACCATTCATATAAGAGTACTTAGTAAGTGCTGAGATCCCATATATTATCAAATTATTTAAAAACTTGATTATTGAAGTGAACTATCCGTACCTGAAACTTTGCCTGCCTTAATAGGTTCTGTATGCACGAAAGAAATTGTAAAAGATATTTACCTTTATGCTATATAGTTATCCAGTTCTTATTATCATCTTCTTAAGAGATTTCAAGACTCATACTCTTAATAAACAGTCTTAAATAGCTACAACTCAAAGATTTTCGGATGTACGAAATTTTTAATCTTACCTTTAGTGCATGCAAAGATTGGTCAAAGTTTCCGCTCTAGAGCATAAAAATTGGTGAAGAAAAAGAGATGTTTTTTTTTCGATGATCTATATGCTTCAGTTTTATTAAGCATTAATACGCCAGATATTAAGAAAATGTAGTCGTCGAAAGCCAAACGGCATATCACTTTAAATAAAGTAACGGGTATCTCTTAACACTGCATTTAAAGGTTGTAACGGGAATTACTTTGGGCATGCACTTTGATATGAATAATTTTTTTTTAATTTTTAGAAAGCCATTACCAAATTTATTCTTTAAGTGGCTACTATTTATCCTAATTTACTTTATACTTTAAAGGTGAGTGGGATGCCAGCTCTGATGTCCTCGTCATCTCACCATGTTTCAATATTACGTGGATCGTCTAAAATAGCCATAGTGTTGCTTTTAAAAGAAACATTTATGTAACTAAAAAACTAAAGTAAGAAAAGGTGTATTTAATAGAATCTTAAAATATATTTAAAATTGTATTTTTTTTAATCTTCCAAATAAAATATGTAGTAATGAAAACTCCATCATTTTTTTACAACAATATTCTTAACGAAATTAAATAAATGGATAGATTCATTTTTAAAGAAACATATAAACGAAATATTACCCAAGCCATTAAAATCTCAAGCTAAAAAGCACACCATAGACACATTACAAAGGTAAAAGTGTTAAAATGTAAGACAAAATTACGGAGAGTTACATATCCTAAAGAAATTGTGACAATTTAAAAATGCAGTGTTTGAGAGTAAATTCTTGTGTTCGCACATTGTAAGTTAAAGAATCTGCGCAATAAAAGCAAAAATGAAAATGCAACTTAATTTTAACTCTTTGGAAAGTCTGTTAATGAGAGACGTGATTAAATGGTGAACAGAATTTAACATTCCGTTGGTTGACTCCATCAAAGGCAAAATTGGCAAAATTTCTTCATGTTCACATTTTCTTAGAGTGAAAACAAACTATTCTCTCCACCACCTGACCTGACACAAATTTCAGAGTACATCCGAGAAAAGAGAAGACGCGTGTGGATCTTTACTCTCTTCGCGGAACAACAATGGACTACAAGAGTCACTGGTTCGAAGGACAGTTTCATTTTTACCACAGGCAAGGACGAGCGCACTATCCACCTTGGTCAGGGCAGATTCAAAAACATCTTCTCATGGATTTTCCCTTGTAGCCGATAAGGCTAGCCACCCCGTCCGAATACCAATGCCCCTGCACTGGGGCATTGGTATTCAGCTCACCGGGCGTGATTATCCTCTCGGAGGCCCCTGCGGTGTGACAGGAAGCAGCTTTGGAAATCTCTGGATTCGGAAACGCACAGTTTGCTCTGAAATATGATTTTCAAAAAGTCAAAGTAACAGCTTGATGAAGAAGTATCGTGGAAACAAATAAATGAATGATGCGCATGTTTTTGAAAAAAATATTATTACGGAAAAAAAATTATTATTGATGAAATATGCGGATTATTTATCAAATCATTTTAGCAATAGCCAATTAACAGAATCGCTTCAGGATTCATTCGATTCATTGAAGAAGAATTTTCGGGAATCATTCATATTATTTTTAAATTAGAGAATTGGTGCAAGTTTTTATTTTATTTTGTTTTTTCCTGCTTTTTTCTTTTTTTTAAAGATGTGATAAATAATATGCTCTTACTGAAAAATTTTCTTTGATGTTCGGTACAGAACTGGCACAGAGTCCTCAAGCAGTTATTTGGTGACAAATAATTGCTAGGAAGGTGGTTCATAGAGAGCGACATGCGCAGTCGATGATACTTTAAAAAAAAATCCGCTGAATGCGGCGAGTGGGGAATATCACACTTTTCTAAAAATTACTTTAGGACAACTATTGAAGGCTCAGCCGTAAGAATTTCTTCGAAACGCATCCCTATTGAAGGGACGCATCATTTTTCGCACTTGCTGCTACGAGTCTCACGGGAGCGACCTGCTTATTATTTAAAAAACAAAATGGCAAAGAAAACGACAGGACAATCTCTTCTGCGTTGCAATCGATTGCTTATAAACATTTCAGAAAGTTGGTTCGATCAGAGGTAACTAATTAAAAGTATTTTATGGTTATCTCCCCCCCTCCCCCCACATGCACCATAGAGCATAAAATTTACGAAATTGTGCAGTATTGTACATCGCCTTTAAGACTGTATAACAACAAAAGATATCTTTTCATGACTGGGGCATTTCAATGCCTTTTAATAACCGCATCGTCTGTTTGTGAATGTATTTAAAACAAGCTAATGATTGCAAGATATAAATTTGCTTCTTGAAAATAAATTCCGTAATCTAGATGTTATTATCTTCTATCAAGTTTGAATGCCAATTTCTTTGAAGGATTGAGTGCATTGTGTAGCTTCAAAACTATGATCAGTTGCTTATGGAATCTTTCAACTCCTCAATTCGAGTCTTGCCCAATTCTGGTTGAACTCAAGTTGGATTTGGCTTTTAATGACACAAAAGTCAAACATGGCCTTCCTGTGCCAAACGTAGGGTGAATATATGACCATATGGTAAAGTAGAATGATGGCGAAAAAAAGTTCTAAATCACAACTAATTCATCTAAAAAAAAGTATTTAAAAGCAAGTGACACACGATAAAAACAATCATATATAATGTAAAAAACCAATCAGAAAAGAAAAAAAAAGTACGTTAGAACGAGGGTTTTTCTCTCTAAATCTTTAAGAGACAAAATCGTTGTATTAAAAAGTGATCGACGTTGGTAGTAAAAATCTGGACATTCGTTTAAAATGTGTACAACTGAATGGAGTGCTTGACACGTACTACAAATGGGTGTGGTTTCACCAAAAAATAAATATTTATGCGTAAAACGTGTATGTGCAATACGAAGACGCGTCAGCATCTCCTAACCGAGGCACTAGACCATTTGCTAAGTGTCTATTTTAAGGAATGCAAACAGTCATTTATTTGCAAATCCCATTCTCGCTGCCACATTCTGTGAATATGCCTCTTTATATGGCATTTGGCACCAGATAAGGATATTAATCAGTTGAGTGAGGTGGATGCAAATGTAGCGGCAGAATCTGCCAACTCATTAACTTTAATGCCCACGTGACTGAGAATCCGATAAAATTGCGTGAATGAACTTAATTTGTTAATCACTTCGGGCCTATATATGATCTAAAATGAAATGTGATTAAAAAACAAATAAATGCGCAAAATTCTTCAAATTGTGAAGGTGAATCTGTGAACATTGAATTCACCTAAACTTACCGATACAAATCCAAGTATCTCTAGCCTAAGCGGATTTAAAAGCATCATGGCTATGCATGATTCTAGTTCGTTGAGATTACATTACATAAAGAAAAACAAGCCTGGAGCAGGAAGATAACAATCTTTCCTGGAATCAGTTACAAAAGACTGATGCAACCGCCCGTTTTTGAAGATTTTTCCATTTCGAGGACTCATCAAATCGCGTGAGACGAAGCACTGCGAAGAACTACTCTGTATTCCTGAGATGTCGTTGGCAAACTAATGGCCGTGGAAATATCGATAAGATTTGCCTGATGCGGAACTTGACCTCGTTGCCGAAATCGACCAGCATCGGAAATCGAATGCGTTAATTGTTTCTCCGCGTCGTCTCAAAGTAAACTCGAGAAGTGTGTTTCTAATCTGCAAGGCGAATTCGAGCTACTCCGATGGATTTGTTAGACAATTATTTAATGGATTCGCAATCGAAAGTTCTCGAAAATGAAATATCAATATTTTCCTGTTTATACAGCCAATCAATTACATTCATTAATAGGCAAACATTTTTTAATAACACTGATTATAATGTTTATCAAGATATTAGCGGGAACTGTGCTTAGAGCTAAAAGATCAGACCCGCGCATTGATCTTGGGATTCCCTACAATTCCCAATTTAATAAGACAATTTAAGTTCCAGCGTCAATACCGTTAAAGCCCGATTTTGGATAAGCAAGATATAAAGTAAAGTTTATCCCTTAACACCATAAAATGCCAATCACAATTAACTTAACCAAAATTTATTTGTATATGAATTTAGCAAATAATAACGATGAAGCATGTCTTCGTACACAATATTTTATATTTCCAGTTACGCAAGAGTTTCAGAAAGTGATTTGAATGAGGAATTATTGAAAAATAAGTATAAAATAAATAATTGAAATACCTCACCTCTTGCCAAAAAAAGTAATATTTACTTTCATGATAAATAAGCAAAATAAAAAGGTTACACTTATATAAAATTTTAATGATGCCGAGGAATCTTTTTTCATCTGCCATCTGATGGGTTTAATTTCTTGGGGACTGATGCGGTTTGCTTTCGAACAGTTGCAATAATGCTACTGATTACCACATATTTGCATGTTCAAAGAGCATACCGGAAAACAAAATATGATTTGTACATGCTATAGGTCGAAGTGATTATTCGATTGATCTAAAATTAAACTTGCTATTTCCACGCAAGATGAAAAGGTTTTGTACTTTGTACGGAATTATTTCTGCTTTCATTTTGTCCAATAGTCCTGAAAAAGTTAAAAAACAATGAAATCGAGTTGGTGTTTGTTTTCTTCTTGGACAGGAGAAAACAAACACTGCCTATTTCAGAATTTTTTTTTACAATTGCAGGATGTGAGCCGGCAATAATACCTTTAAAAGAGTCAAGGCAATCTTTCGCAACGACAGACCAGCGAATCTTTTCCCGGTATGAGAGGAGACGCATTCTGCTACATTGGATTTCTAGCAACAAAAGCGAATAGCCATTGCCTCACAATGAGATATATTCATGTTTTTCTACTTCAGAAAGCTGAACTCTACCTGACATTACAAGATGACAGTCTTTGTTCTTAAAATCCTAATTAATACATTAATTTTTTATATATATATAATACGAGAGCCGCCATCTAAGAATGAGTATGAGAAAAAAAACGGTGACAAAATTTTATAATTGTTATAATGAAGTACAAAATATACTAAGTTAAAAAGGAAATTAAAAATATGTTTTTAGAGACGCACTAAAGAATTTTTTTTATCAAAAATCTAGAGATCAAAGTAAAGATTACAGGATCATAACGTAAGGATATTAAATTAAATGAATATACAGGGTATTGCTGAATTCGACTGATAAATTCAGAGAGGTGATAGTAGTCATTCAGAGGATTAAGAATCACTATACAACATAGCGTCTCAAATGACGTTTAGGAGGTGAAAATCGCAAAAATATAGAAAGGCCGAAAATTGTTGGAAACTGTAAAAAATAAATGAAAAAAAATGATGCTTGAACCGTGATTTTTTTTAAAGTGAAAACACATTCTTAAAGGTTATTTTTCATGTAGGAAACATGCCGATTTGATGATCCAGGGAGTCATAAATTATTGAAAAAGTAGTTTATAACCCTTATTTGCAAAAATATTAAAACTCGAAGAAAAATAAAAGGCCTGAAAATGTAAGAAATTTCATGCTCTTTAATTTGATATAAGCATGTAATATAAAAACTGAGGTTTTAAGATATTCACGAGGAAACATAACTGCAACATCGGTACCGATGTTTGCAGAGGGTGTTGTCAAATTCGAAAGATAAATTCAGAGAGGTGATAATAGGCATTATGGAAATAAAAAATTTCCATAAAATATAGGGTCGCAGATGACGTTTATTCGGTGAAAATCGTAAAAATGCACGTCAAAAAGACAATGAACCTGTTGAAGAAAACAAACCTATGAATGCAAGGATTAGTAACAAGGTAGTCGAGAAAAAGAAAGCTTTTCGTATGTAAATTTTCCATGCGTTCGGGGAAAATAAAAAAAGTGAACAGGTATTCATTAATGAGCATTATGGAACTGATGGCCTTAAACTTCATTCACAAACAACATGTCCGATTTCACGAATGACGAATATGTGGATATGCATTTAACTTAAAGCTGAGCAGACGACAATGGACGACTAGCACAAAGAATGTACCAAGTGCATTATCCGAAAAAGGCGTTTTTCTCACCATACGATTGTTTGAAAACATCGATCGACGGCTCCGGGTGACAGGATTTTTCAAAATAGCGAGGCCGGAAAGAACGCAGTGTGTGTATACCTGGCACAGAAAACAATTTTGCTTTGCCGACACCCCATCAACAAGCACACGATCAGTTGCAGCTGAACTGTGTATTCAATATGAAACGTAAAATTATGCGTGCTGAAAGCATGCACCCACTCCACTGGAAGAAAGTCGATGATGATTACCCACTGCGAGTGGAGTCGCGCTCTGGATGCGATGCCACACAGGAATGTGCACACTTTTCTGCTAGAGATTTATTCTCAGATGAAGCCTGCTTTACGAGAGAAGGGGGTCTTCAACACGCACAATGCGCATATTTGGTGATTCGAAAATCCCCACATCACGATCTCGTCGAACGTACAACACATCTGGGCAGGGTCATCTATTGGAACCGTATCTTCTGCTCTAACGCCTTAGTGACGAAAAGTACTTTGTCTTCTTGCAACACGTCCTTCTGGATTTACTGCAATACCGACAATTGTACTCCAGAACATTTGGTTAATGTTAACAGAATATTTAAATTGCATTCGGGAAATCTGACATGCTGTTTGCGAATGAAGTTTAACGACCACCCATTCTGCAATGCTCATTAATGAATACTTGCTCGCTGTTTTTATTTTTCTCGAATGCATGAAAAATTTACATACGAGAAGGCTTCCTCTTCTCGATTATCTTGTTCCTAATCCTCGCATTCATAGTGCCATTCCCTTCGCCAGACTCATTGCCCTTTCGACTTCTGTTTTTGCCATTTTCACCAAATAAACGTCACCTGCGACCCTTTGTTTCATTGTAATTTTTGATCTTCCTAATGCCTATTATCACCTCTGTGAATTTATCTTTTGAATTTGACAACACTCTCTGCAAACATCAGTACTGATGTTGCAGCGATGTTTTCTGGTACACATTTTATTTTTTCTTGAAAATCTTGAAATCTCCACTGTTTTCCTACTACATACTTAAAGAGCAGGAAATTTCTTACATTTTCAAGCTTTTATTTGTCTTCAAGTTTCCATATTTTTGAAGATAATGTTTATAAGTTACTTTTTAATTTTCAGTAATTTAAGACACCCTAGTTCGGCAAATCGTCATGTTACCTACAAGAAAAATAACCTTTAGTGCTTTCACTTAAAAGAAAACTCATTCAAACATCTTTTTTTTTTGTTAATTTTTTATAGTTTTCAGCAATTTTCGAGCTCCCTATATTTTTGCGATTTTTACCTACTAGACGTCTTTTGGGACCCCATGTTGCATGGTGATTCTTAATCCTCTTGATGCCTATCACCTCTCTGAATTTGTCAGTCGAATTCGGTAACACCCTGTCTAAAAAACGAAGAAGAAAAATCATATTTTTAATAAAAATGGAAACATAGAACTAAAATTATAAACTTAAAAAAACACTAAGAGTATTTAATTTTGCATTGCAATTTCTTTTCAATCAATTTAATTGTCGACCAACATACTAGATAAGAAAAGAATTTGATATCAGACTGCAACCTAAGACAAAATGCAGTCGTAATTTTAATGATTCGTACGATCACGTGAATTGGCTCTTTAAATGTTTTCAAAACAAAAGAACATTCTCGTTTTCACAACTTTTCAAATATAAGAAAAAGGAATGAGCCTTATTATTGATTTAAAAGATTTTCAAATGCACTTGTCGAAAACTTTTATTCAGTATTAGTTTGCACAGGACTTGCTCTCGTGTACTAACTTAAGCAAGAATAATTTCATGCGCATAATTATATGACTGAAGGTAAAGAATATTTGAGAAACTAATTTTAAACAAAGTTCACATTTTCTTGATGACACCTCTTCTAAAACTGATTGAGTTTTATTGATTAAGTTTCAATTCTTAAGATTTTGCTGGATACTTTACAGCCATATTTCCGAGAAATAAAAAGTGTCGCTTTATCCCTATTACTTACAGTTCCAAAAGCGAAACACTTCAAAATTACATAAATTTTCAATGTATCATGAAAAGAATTTTGTAGAAAAAAAGGGAAATTGAAACGGTCAGGATGTGGCACAAGAAAAATGCACTGCTAATCAGTACACTTTAATGAGATCAGACAATGTGATGCCACAATCACAGGATATGGACGGAAAAGGAAAAAGATTATGTCAATCAATTGTACGCTATTTTAATCTAAGCTACGATATCGTGGACTTCCTTCATTCTATGAGAAACAAACTGGATTCTAAAATAAAACTGGCGGGGAGCATTCGACGTGCATCATGTGCGAACGAGTTGGCTTATAGAAGTAAGGATGCAAAATGAGTTTATAAGATGTTGTATTTTAGCATGTTTAAACTTAAGAATGGAATAAAAGAAATTATGCACTGAGTTATATGCTAAAAGCATAATTAAAACAATGAATTTGAAGAGGGAAACAAATCCAACCCTATTGCAGATTGAAATGGAACAAGATAATTTATGGAAGCCTGGTAAAGAGTAGATGGATTAGAAAGGGATGAACAAACAGGAGTTGCGTTTTCGTTTGAAATGACAAGGGAGAAAAAAGCTAATAGAATAAATTACTATGTACGAGGAAGTCTTTTTCAAAGATTGCAGTAAAGAAATTTCTATATTTTGTAAAACGAGCAACATACATTTTTTTTTGCTTCCTATTTTTATTTTATTTTATTTATTTATTTTGTATCGTTATATAGAGTCTAGCACAAAAAAGCGGAAAAGAAGAAAAAAAAAATCGTCCAGGAAATTGTCAACAGCATTTAAAGGAATATCGTGTCATCAAAGGAAGCTAAAAAGAAAAAGTATTCGAATGATGAGCGTGCTGAAAGCTGAAACTACCGCTTTGCATTCGCTTTCTATTAATGCGGATCACTTATTGCACTGTATTTGCAGATTATTTTTCATTCCGGTCCCCAAGAAGATAATTTTAGGAATGTTGACTGTAGCGTAACTGATGATTACCAAGTATTTCCCCGCTTTTTTTAAATTTCAGAAAGTTTCAAATTTAATACGGAACCTTCTTTCAGGCGAATGTTGCACTCATTTGTGAGAAATCCTTCTAATTTGTATGTAAATGTATCTTATTTTAAGTAAGATATGCATTCAAAGACTTTAAAAGTTTGATCTGAGAAACCGCATATATATTAGAAACAAATCTGTCGATCTGTTTTTACAATTTTTCACAGAAACTTCAACGACTTGGATGGTTTGTTTTACGAGATGGACCATTGTGCACAGAGTTACTAAATTTAGTACAAAAATGTATTACGGAGGAAGAAATGTGCAATGAGTTCAACACAAAAAATTTGATGCACAAAAATAATGTTATCTCTAACTTAAATTATTTTAAGATTAAGAAAAAATTTCGTAAATTTTATTATTTCGTCAGTCTTTAAGTTGCTTGTCTTTATTCTATTAAAACAGTATATGTATACATCTTAGATATCATATACATTTTATAGTCAAGATCTTCCGTTTATATGTATGTATGAAAAGATATACTTTTCATTAATAAATAAAAACGCGATTATTAGATTTTTAAGCATGAGAAGTGATGCATTTTTATAATTATATTAGACATGTTAAGTGATTCATTTTATGTGTATATAAATTACTTATTTGATTACCAGAAATTCTAAAATTTTTGGATATATTTAATTTCAAATAATAATAAATTTATCAGCTGCTAAACTGTGTTATTAATTAGCTGAAATGTTAATTAATTAGCTAAATGACCGTTGTTTTAAACAAGTAGATTCTTCTTAGACGATTGTAATTGTTCAGGGGAATTTTTTTAGAATCGAATTTCACTATTTTAAACTTATTTTTACATTGTATTGATTTTCATTTTTAGAACCATTTTGGTATACTTTGAATGATTTAGAGGGTTGGTATGATTTGCAAACTTTCTTGATATATTCAGCCGTATATTATAAACTTACCCTCTTTGGCTACCAGCTAGTCAGCTGTGATTAAAGGTTGCTGAAAATTTCAATTGTCGCTTCAACAAATCATGTTTAAAATTCAAATTTCGATGCCTATCTATACATATATGTAACTTACATTATTTCAAAAACCTTTCACTGGGCTTTGCCCTTGTTTAATTTTCTATCCATATCTTTATACATTTAATTATATCACAGGAAAAAGCAGTAATCTTTTAAAATAGAGACACTTAAAAAGTTTTCCAACACTTCTTGATTCTGAAGTTAAACTTTATCAGTAAATACGAAAAAAGAAGAGATAATACGAGCATGCCGTACTGAAATGTACTCAACATGGAAAAATAAACTTAATCTTCATATTACTGGTCACAAAGGTAGAAAGAAAATGAAAGAAATATTGGTAGCATCGTTGCGAACGGTTTTGTGTTTCTTTTCGACAATGAAATATATCTTTGCAAAATACGTTTAAAATATTTCAGAAATTTATTAAGTATAGGAATAAAAATTATATGGTAAAAAATGGATATAGTTAAAAAGAATTTTTTTTTTAATTTTATGATGCTGTAAAAACTGTTTTTCTATTGTAAAAATTTAGAAATTTATGGCGAAAAAACTTGAATGTTTTTTAATTAAAATTCCGAAAGATTGCTCTGAAAAGCACATTTCTACATACCAAAAAATATATTTAACAAATTTGGTGGATATAAGTCAAACGGTCTGATTTGTACAGCGTCAGCACATACACACCCAGACAAAAGCTTTTCCTTAATTATCAGAATTTAGTTAAAATACCAATGCATCTTCGCCAAATATGCTAATAGATTTGTAGCAAATCTAGTTTAATCCTTCCCTTTTTCAATGAGCTACGAATGATTTATCGGACATTCCTGATCCGTACGACGGAAGATTCCCTTTTAGACGCCTTCCCGTTAACAAGACCCAATATGAAATTTCGTATTTCTGCCTTTTTTCTCAATTACAGATTTGAATTGCCCAAGAATAAACTGTTCTTCATGCTGGGAATTCTTTGACAAAGTTGGCGCGAAAGTTCCAGTATTAGGATCACGCACTTTAGTGCACATTTCATCTGAATCTTTGAATTATTTTTTCTTATATTTTAAATTAAATTCCTCAGCTTTAACCCATGCAGAAGATCGACGGACAACTAGCGCCTCATTCGTTATAAATTTACAATTCTAATCATAAAACTATAAATCAAACTACTTAGCGTTGTATTCGCTTCCCTCTGGTTGCGAGTTCAATCCCCGCTGGGCGAAGACTCTCCGTGTGTGTGGTGGCTGACGCACGTATAAATCTGCCGTGGTCACAAAGTCCTCCATGTCCAGAGTAATACCACTAGGAGTACTGGATCAGGGGTGGATGAGTGAATGAAATGCATGAGTAAAGCCCGTCCCGTAAAAAGGGTTGCGACGTGTGTGTAGCTAAGTCTTACTCTTCGCCCTAGATAACGCTACTGAAAAAACAAGAGACGCACCCTTAGCTTAAAATCACGGACTTCTAAAACCAGTGGGCTTGTTTAGGACAAGTGCCATTAGAAAACAACAACATACTACTTTTATCCAAATAGTTGCCGTTTTTAGTTCTTATGATGGACGAACAGACAGACTTCTTATAAGAGATTGCTTAATGTAGAAATCTTCCTATCGTTCTAATACGCATAGGATCATTTTCTACTTTATCGCCCGCATCCATTTTTTGAGGTTCCATCAACTTCAGCTGCCACTGACAGTAAACAGCCCGCCAACCAGCATAACGAAATAGCAAAGTGCAAGGATATTGCGTCGACAATGGGATGCGGAATGGTTGTCGCTCATCGATAATTCCCTCTTGTACTTTAAGTGATTATGATAATTTGAATATATTTTCAGTACTTTAGAGTTTTTTTAAAACAACGGAAATGTCCTCATCTTGTGTCTTCAGTGATCATAAGTGAGTACATTTAAAAGCCCGGAATTCACTTGAGAAGTTTCAGCTGCATATATATATATATATATATATATAACTTTATTTTATAACTTCTTTATTAAATATTAGGTGGACTGTTTATAAAAATTCCTCCTTAGTTATTTTATTATTACTTAAAGATAATAAACAACTTTTATCAACACTTCATCTTTAAAATTGCTGATTCTTTATTCGGTGATGATGGATTACTTATTAAATCTGTTAAATAATTTTTTACTTCCATTTTTTTTATGAAATTATAATTTTCCTCATCATATTTATTTCTAAACCCAGTTTCCTTCCTTCACCTGCTCAGCTGAATTGAATATCGATTCTGTTCCGTCATTAAGTTCCATTTAATTATAAATTTTAAGTTGAGATTCTTTTTTTTTATTTGCATATTTTGGTAAAAGAAAGAAGGAAAATATGAATGACAGGAAGCACCGCCCAAGAATACTATCTTAAGCAATTAACAAAGAATCCAGGTGTGCCGAGAATCAGCTGACGAGTGGCGAAAACATGAGATAATTGAGACTCGGAGAGCGAGTCCGCAGATGTTCCAGAAATGCCTCCTTACGACGCCTAAATGAGGAAGATGGCCAGCGGTTTTCCATATCTGGAGCAGATCGTCTCATTCACTTGTAGTGTTGGTAGGAGATAATCATTTGCAATGTATTTGGAAAACAGAACCAATATCGAGAGGAAGACCTGTGAAGACATTAAAATACATTGTGATTTTGATGCGATTGATCGTGCGATTTACGAAGTCGCTGTGTTGAAGAATAACACGTTTCAACATCTATATAACAAGGAAATTATTATTTATTCCATGTGACATGAAAGGCTCACTATACACCAGTTTTTTTCTGAAGTAACATTGTTTTAAATTTGATTTCATAATAATGATAATGCATTTAAAAATCGCAGTTCTAAAAAATATAAATTCATTTTCAAACAGTTGGAATTATTTTAATTGTATCTTTCATCGGTAATATTGAGCTATTCATTCGTTTAATGTTTTTATATCATTTATTATTTTTATCGTACGGAAGATTGAAAAACACATTAAGGATGATCAAAATTATACACGAGAGAGAAGTCCTTAATAATAACTACGAGTCGATCCGAATCCCATTGTAAAATGTTCAACTCCGGAACTGGAAATTCCCACTGTTTCTAAACGTAATCTATTCCCTCGCATTCTCAGACAAGTCGAGGCGCTTTCGTCTCCCCTCTTTTCGCTTCAGCCCAGTTTTATGATTGGGCCGGATTCGTACTTTTTTCCCACACCGGTCTCGGGAACACGAAAACAGCGAAGAGTACGACTCTGCCTAGCCGCAGGTGAAGAGAAGCACTACCACCTGTCAGAGGTAGATCGATCCTGCAGGCCTTAGCCAGGGGAAAATGGACGCTTCCATGTGATGATGTCCTGCGGTCGACCCAGACTGACAGATGGTGTGCAGGGAGAAACGCCCCTGGGGCGCACTAGAAACCGCCCTCAACTCTTTCAGCTTATTAACAGTTTAAAGAGTGCGGTCTCTGAGAGAACCATCATGCAGGGAATTCGAGGCATCCTTTCTCCCATTCGGGTGAGGAAAGGAAGGCGCCGTCAACAATAAATGTTGGAATTTTGTAAAAATAAAAGGTAGATTAACACGGGGAAGATAAGAGGTGCCGTTGAAAATAGCTAAACGTTTTTTTTTTTCCTCTCCAATAACAAGCCAGTTAGAGAAGGTATTAATTTCCAGTTTCGAAAGAGGTTTTATTTTGCCTCTTTCTTTATAATATTTGTGTAATATCCTTTAAAATATTATAAATATTATACTAGACACTTTTCAAAGTGGAAAGGCTTAAAATTAAAAGAGAAAGATAAGCATAGCATTTTATATAATTTAAATTTTTTGCTTGATTATATCAAATGCTTTCGGTTAGGGATTGCAATACCGGGATACCGAATACCGGTATTTTGAGCCATTTGTACAATTTTGTAATACCGGTAATCACAAATTTAAATACCGTTGTTTCGGTATTTACTGGAAATTTCTAAAATTGTCTCCACTATATGTTCAGGGATCGTCAAAATAGCAAATTTTTGTTTTTATGTTTCTCTAATGGGCGAAATTAATTAGCTATTTAATGGCTTAATTAATTGCTTAAATCTAAATTAGCGAAACATGGATTATCTCTGAAAGAAGATATTGTGTCCATAACGACTCATGGAGCAACAGTTATGAAAAAAGTTGGAAAGTTGATTGATGCAAATCAGCAATTGTGCTATGCTCATGGAATTCAATTAGGAGTAATAGATGTATTATACCAAAAAAATAAAGAACAGAAGAATCCAAATACTGTGGATGTAGAAACTTCGGAATCCAACTTTGAAGAGAGTAAGAGTGTGAGTGATATTGACAATGAAGATAATGACAATGCAATTGTTGAAGAAGATATTGCTAATGAGGATGAAATATTAACCCATCAAGAATTGCTTAATATAATTGATAAAGTTCGAAAAATTAAGATATTTAAACGTTCCCCTATAAAAAATGACATATTACTAAAATATATACTAACTGAAGATAAAACAGAATATATGTTAATATTAGATTCTAAAACACGTTGGAACAGTTTACTCCTAATGATGGAATGATTTTTGAAACTGAGAAATCCAATCTAAAAAGCAATAATCGACATAAACCTGTAAATTAATTTTTCAGATAGTGAATTCGACTTAATATCCAGAACTGTATCATCTCTACTTTCAATAAAACTGACTATTGAGGCATTATGTCGGAGAGATTCTAATTTATTAACAGCTAATGCAACAATAAATTTCATGTTGCAGTCACTGAAAGAACAGCACACATCACTCTCTGAAGAATTATATATTAAATTGAAAAATCACACAGAAGAAAGGTATACCGAAATAGAAAATGTCTTATGGTATTTACATAATTATAATGATTTTAAAAATGAAAATGAAAAAGAAGAAAAGAAAATAACCAATTCAAATCTGATTAAGTTTATAGTAAATTTTTTACCCACAAACCTATCCACATTCAGAAAATTACGATGATACGCTTGAACAAAAATTAGAATTAGCGATAAATAAAAAAATCTCAACGAATCAAAATACAATACAGAAATCAGCTATATCCAGAACCATCCGATGAGAAATCGATTTATTTGAAGATGAGGGATTTAGAGTTAAATACTTGAAAAAAGGTATTTCCCCCATTGCTAACAATATCACCAAATAGCGTAGATGCCGAAAGAGCGTTTTCGACATCTGGTAATTTTTGCACAAAATTACTTTTCAGGCTCAATAACAGTGCAATTGATACGTTATGTTTTTTAAGATCACATTTCAAAAATTTGTAATAGTACCACAGACTAAATAGTAATGCTTACACTTTTTTGTGATTTAAATAAATAAAATGTTCCTTTACTTTTTTGTGACTTTTTATATACTGTTATAATTTATAAGTTACAAATTATTTTTTGTGATATTTACCCTCTCTAATAAAACCGGCAAATAAAACAAAGAAACACCTGTGTTTTTTTTTCTTTTTCTAAAATTACTAATGCCGGTATTAAAACCGGTATTCAGATCTGAAAAATACCGAATACCGGTATTGAAATTTTGGTCCGATATAGCAATCCCTACTTTCGATACTTAGAGATTTTTTCTGGAGTTTCCAGTGCGTGTGTTTTGCTGCATATACTTTAAAAAATGTCAAAAATTCTTCATCAGCCTCTGTTATTATGATTAATAAGTAATCATCAGATACGATGATCTGATTATTTATTATTGATCATCGCAAAATGAGTGTCGATGAAAATGGCTTAAGGGGTATTTTTTAGATGGACAAATTAATTAACCGAGTAAATTAACATATTTAATTAACAACTATCCGAAAATTTTCCCATTATAGAAATCGAGATTTTTAAATAATTCAACAGATCTTTTTACGTACGTGTATCAAATTTCGTTTCGAAATTCGCTATAGTTCTTGAGATGTATTTAATTTTATTTGCTGAAAACCCACCCCAAGAGAGCCAACCCGCCGGAAACCGTAAATCACAACTTGTTAATAGAAAGGTAAGACTTCTTTCGTGTTTTTATCTCAGGTATTTCTTAGCAACAAACAATACGACTCAGATTCATTCTTAAAAGAATTATGTTTATTTTTTCAAAATAAAAATGTTTTTTCTTTCCATTTAAATATTGAATAATTTCCATTACTTTTAAAATCAATTCATCTTTCACATTTTTTTAGTTTATTCTGCCATAGCATACATCTTAATTTTTAACTAAGAAATTAACATACATCTTAATTTTTATGGCGAATGAAATGAGACATTTTTTTTTCCTTAAAAATTGCTGATTAGTGAGATGCGATTGAATTTTATGTCAATGAAATTATTGGTTTTCATTAAAAGACAGGGCTTTTATTTTCGGGGGAAACAATTGTTAATCGGATAGCAAATTTATTAAGTTTACTACTCTAAGCTACTTTGAGAATGACGGAGGGATGGACATACTTTCTGTCACCCAACAGCTCACACAATCGGGACAAATAAACGCAAACTGACAGAGCGAATCATGCTGCAATATCTCGAACGAGAGGTTCGAAAACCACATATATTTTCGTATTTCTTCATAAGAAAAAAATTGTTTCAAAGAGAAAATTATTTCATAACTCTGAGGTTTATCATTTTAAGGATAATTTTAAAATATTATTCACTTAATTAAAGAAATTTATGAATGAGGGCTCAACATTGAGTATATAAATAATAGGTGCTGATTGGTTTCCTTATTCTAGAGTTAATTCATTTACTGAATGGTAAGAAAGGGTTTTCTTGGATCTCTATTTCATTTACTTGCAAACGATAACTGATGGCAATGAGCAAAAATTAATTAAAAATTCCAACAGTTAATTAGCTGCAACTTAATTTTATATCGTCTGAGTGGGGGAAAACATTCATATTTTAAAAAGAAAGAAAAATTCATGTTAAATTAAAATTATCTGATCTGAAAATAAATTTAATATTCAACTATGATGTTATGACAGCCATTAAAGCTCGTGTTTCGTGAAAAGTACATCTATAAATGCATATAAATTTAATATACGGTCCCTCAAAAACTAAGCATTGCAAACCGGCTGTGGGAATTTTATAATTTTTATGAATATTTCGCAAACTCTTCGGAATATGCGCACAATTTTTTGAATTCCAATATTTTAGCATATCAGCATTATTTCAAATGCAAAAGTTTTAATATGTTACAAGTCATATTTTCGAACATTCATCTTTAAAAATACGTAAAAATATTAAATTTTTTATTATTTATGCATTTATATCACAACTTTATGAAATATGATAATTTTTTTAGGTGAATGAATATTTAAAAAAAGTCCTTAAAACTCATTTAATTATGAAAGCGTCATTTGTCAAAACCCTATAACTCTCGAAATTATCATCAGAATTTCGTAAGATTTTATCGATAGGTTCATTTCATTACTACAAATCGATTCAATGAAAAAAAAATGATAGCCGTAATGGAAAAATGTCGAAGTAGTACTTAATTAACTCGGTTAATCGGTTTGTCTATCTCACTAAAACTCTCACTTCGGGTCATTTCCATCCACATCAAGTTTATGAAGATGCGATAATAAATAACAAAGTTCAGAAATATTCCCTTTTTTTTTCGCGATTGAACGAAGGCGCATGTTGACGGGGACAGCCAGAGAATGGCTGCCCTCAACAATATGCTGCGGGATTCATCTGTTTCGCTTAGCGGGAGCAGAACGAGAGTTGTGGCAGCTCACGTTCTCAACACATCAATCAAAACTTTGCAGTGTGCTGTGTTCGTTGTTATTTTTAATGCGCGAGAACGATAACATGTCTGCTTACATATTCTTTCCTTTGAATGTTACTAAGGAATTAGTTAAACGTTGAGGATTCGTGAAATGCGCTATTCTGTTTCGTCTACTACGAAGAAAAGTGCTTAAATATCTTGACATTAAGGAAATTGCGGAAGTTCCGATTTAAAATGCACTGACTGTAAGAAATGAACGTATTATAGCAGCGTTTCTCAAATTATGGTATTTGAACAACATGTGCGGATTCTGAGTGGCAAAATGTATACACAAAATTTTATTCCTTTTGAACATTTTTTTTAATATTTATTATTAAGATTGTGAATAAGAGCAAGAAAAAAAATTCTCAGGAAAACATTTTATTCCAACATCTTTCAAATAATTTAAAAAATTCTCCTGATTTCCAGAAAAATAAAAAAAAATTACATGAAAAAATAATTATTAAATTTATTATAATAATTATTATATTTCAGCAGCAAATGAAATAAATTCTCTCGGACTGTCATATCAATGACTCGAAATTATCAGCTGTATTGCAGATGCCCAGGCTGTCTTCCTTGACTTTTTCTATTTTCCTTTTCAAGTGATATTAGATAACTGATCCAAATTGTAATGGATGGCAAAGATAGCTTTTCAATGTCTGTTATCTGCACCGTAGCAGAGAAATCCTATCTATATTCTTTTATAGAGACTGATTTGTAAAAACACTTAGCATTTATCAATTGTTAAAGTCAAAATTTATGAAAACAAAATCCGGTTATCACAGAAGTAATTAAGTACTAGAGAAGAAGTATTTACTTAATCTGATTCCTACCCAATACCATTGTAATGTCCTGATATCAAATAACGAAGAAGAATTTTCAGACAATTCTTTATTTTACAGCCCTATATATACAAAAGAGCAACTTGTTCTAATCTTGGTTAAATAAATAGTTATTTACACCTGTAGTAGGAGACACAAGAGTCAAAGTCGAAGGGTTTCTTGAAACTCAGTTGTTTCACGGACTCCGAACTCGAGGGCGTAGTCCAACAGTCTCCTGCAATTCGTTTCTTCTCTCCTCCTAAAAAAAAAAAAAAAAAAAAAAAAAAAAAAAATATCCGCACTTTATTTCGGAGACAATCTCCGCCTCTTAATTTACATTGGTCATTTGAGCTCTCTTTCGGCCAATCGGGGTTCAGCAATATGCTCTCTCAGCGGTGCCCGTGGGTCGTGGGAAGGTCCTTTCACAAAGAGAAACATTTAGCATCCAGATGTTTGGACACCCCTTTCTCTTTGAAGGTACTATCAATACCTCTTGAATGAGGAATTCCACATGTGGTCTTTAACGTTGGTTGCTAATGAACAGATGTGAGACCACCCAGGTGAAAAGATCCACCATCTTGCTTTCTCGAGGCGTTTAGCAAGTAATAGCGACGACACAGTTGACTGTAGCGACTGACACAGTTGACTTATCAGTACTGGGAAACGGGGAATGTTACACCATCGTTGAATCCGAGAGTTCCTTTTGATTCGAAGTAGCGTATAACACCGACTTAGTCTGTCGTATTTTTCTCCTTTCTTCTACATCGATGGAGCAAACAGTGATAAGACGTCTTCGTTTCTTCTTAAAGAGCTTCTTTAATGATGCCTTTCTGTTCTCACTTTTTTTGTACCAAACTTGCTACATTTGCTTCATTTAACATAAAATTTTGATCCCACAGGGTGTTACCGGTGTGAATTTTGGCAATATGAAGCAACAGATGCTAAATTATTTAGAGGCTTAATCCTTTGTAATCTGTAATTGAGGAATCGAAATAAAGTGAATAAACTGGTTTCCGTTTTGATTTTACATTATTTTATAATGTTTGTTATTTAATTTATTGTTTTGCAATTTCCTTTACTGTTGCTTATTGTATGCGTAACTTTTATTCCCCTCCACAATATATTCTTTAATTACTGACAAATACTATGCCACTTTTTTAAATGTAT
>JAPMOR010104843.1:560805-573296 GCA_026543865.1 Argiope aurantia
TAACGGCGCGCGATCTGGGACATCGAAAAATGGCCTTTCATAGTTTCTGAATAACGACAATACAGAAATCATTTTGTTTTTGTTCCATGAGTTCAAATAGAAAAGTATTTGTATTTTTTTTCCATAAGCTCTTGAATTAGTCTGATTTATTAAAAATAATCTGGATTTTGATCTGAAATGTTTGGCATAAATAGCCATTTTTATAACAAGTACTTCAGAGACACTTCAAAATTTTTTCAAAATAAAAAATAAAAATAAATCTGTTAATAAAATCCTATCCCAAACATTTATTAGCTTGAAATTCTTTGAGCTTTTATGCTCGCTAATGGGCAGGTAGACAAACTTTCCGTTGAAGTATTTCGTCCAAAATTCGATAGAAATCTACAATTTTTATATAAATATCACATGTTGAACTTGCATCTCGCCATGCTCACAAACATGCGCCTAGCGAATACGACTTGACCTACAGTGCGAGAAGGATCACAAAATAGAAATTTTTTACCATTATATCAATTTTGTTTTGTTTACGAAAGAACGTTTAAGAAGTTTAAAATGACCTGCTTGTCCACAAATTGTTTGAAAATTCTTGTTTGCGGTATTTTCTTTCTAAAACTTACCGATTCGAAATGTGAAAGGCATAACAAAGATCGAGTTTGATTTGTTTAAACGTTGCTTAACTTTTCCGTGATGAAAAATTCTAATGAATATTCAGAGGTAAGTTGAAATGACATTTTTTTATGGAATCCGTCTGATTGTTTTTGAATCAGTGGCTGATTTAAGCCTGAAGATATTTATTCTTCTTTCGATAAACTGGAGGATTTAGTTGCCCACTGCAATATATTTTAAAATTTATTAGCGCATTAATATCTATTTTAAGATTTTTTTTCTCTTTGTGAAAATGCACGTATTGTTATTAATTTTGTGAAAATGCATGTATTGTTATTAACTTTGTGAAAATGCATGTATTGTTATTAACTTTGTGAAAATGCACAGATCATTATTAATTAGGACTATGTACATAATTTTATTGAAGTAGACGCTCGGAGTCTCTTACATTTCACTTGCAGTGAAAGGAATGAGCCTGATTATACTCAATTAATTCTAATTAAGTCCCATTATTTTCATAAAATTCGATTTTATTTATTTGTTAATTTGACTAATAATATTTTTAATCGATTTATCCGTAGCCCCTAACCCATACAAATGGTCCTAATTTGCTCACAGTTTTAATCACAATAGTTTTTCACAAATTTTTCAATGACAAAATAAGTAATAGTTAGAACTTTAAAACATGACTAATCGGAATCCGAAATATCCTTTTAAAATGAGCAACCCGGAAGGTCAGTGGATCTTCTAAGCCATTGAAACTACGGATTTTGTTGTCTCTTTTGAACCCTCGCAAGACGACTCTCCCTTATTAAGGAGGCAATTACATCACACAATAGAAATACGTAAATTGTAAAATAAAACAAGAATAACTCATATCATGTGTTTAAACAGAAACATTTCTTAAAACATTCTTAAGGTAATTAACATATTTTCTGATAAATAAAGTAAAATTTTTTAAGCATTTTAGAGCGATAATGATTGAAATCATAATGCTAAATAATAACGAAAAATAATTAAAATTTAGAGAAAGCTCAAAAATACATTTTAAATAGTATTAAAGAGATATTTTTTAACTGGCAATAAAATGGAAATAATAGCAGTAAAATATTATAAATACTAGTAGAGATACTGGAAAAAACAAAATGCTGAAATATCACATTTTTGTGCTTTTTACTCAGGTGAGGAGGACTTATCTATATTTTTTTTCATAATAGAATTCTTGCATCATGTTTTTTCAAACATTTAAGGATGGCAGTTCATTTAAGTGCGGTTTATTAATTTTATTAAGTTTAGTTCTTGGAGTTTTTAAAATTTTAAAACAATTCGCCTGCAATACTAATTACCACGGATTTCCGCTAGATTTAAATTTGGAGAAAATTAAAAAATATATAATCAAAGAATTTTCACTCAGCATATTAAATTGCCGTTTGTAATTCTCCCCATTAAAAATTTTTCACCGATTTAGAAATACGTTGTGATATTATTCTTAGCAATTTAAATGATCTTACTGAAGACAGATAATTTCACCTGAAGGACGATGACGCAAACACAGAATTCCATCAACACCGATCATGCCGATTTAATTGAAGGGAGAGAAGAAACTGCTCTCTCTCACTGGGGAAAAACTGATCGCAATATGAAATATAGAAATAGGCGTTGAAGCAAATGAATGAACTCAAATGTTATGCTTTCATTAGATATATATTCAAATATCGTATATCGATAAACAGTATTGGCATTAATCACATGCAAGTTGCCAATTATCACAATTAATCACATGCAAAGGCGTGATTGCCGAACATCATAGATATGCCCTATCTTTGAGGAACATATACAGTAAGTTAAAAATTTCAAAATCAACAGTGCCTTTTGTGATTAAGAAGTGAAAGTTCAGTGGCAAATCTCGGAATATGCTTTGACCCGGCATACCCCGCGGAACAAAGAGACAGAGACCGACTAGTGCTGTCCAAAGAAAGTTGGAAAAACCGCACCAAATCGATGATTTATATATTCCAGAAGCTCCAAAAACCATTCGGGACTGTTGTTTCGATAAATACCATCTCCAAGGAAACACATTTGCTTGACTTCCATGGTCATGCTGCCACTCATAAGCCTCTGATTATAAAATCCTCGTTGCTCGGTTGAGGTACCGCAAGGCACGTCAAAATTGGACCGTAGATGAGAGGAAACAGGTTCTCTGGATTGATGAATCAAGCTTTGATCTCTACCAGTCGGATGACAGAGCCTGGGTTTGGTGGATGCATGGAGAACACCTCTTGCCAGAATGCACTGTGCCTGCAGTAAAATTTGGTTGAGATGGAATTATGGTCTGAGAATGTTTCTCATGGTATGGACCCTTGATTCCAATTCATTGGAACATCGCTATTTCCAGGATGACAATCCCACTTGTGATATTGCGAGGTCCACCATGGAGCAAAGTCGGTTCACCCCATTCTATGATGACAATGGGGTAATTGTCATCATAATTGAACTGAATCAATAACATTGTAATTGATTCAGTTGAAGGTTTTACTAATTATCTACACACGCACGCACGCACACACACACACACACACACGCACGCGCGCGCGCACACACACACACACAATTTTTATTACTTGGAAACTTTCTAAATATCATTGCTTTTAAAACTATTTATCAGTCTGCTTTCTTCACGGTGGTGCTTATTTATTTCTGTGTTTCATATTTGGCTTTTTTCATCTATCATTCTAATTTTTTTAATGACAATATAAGGGAGGAAATTTTCTGTGATAATGTATAAAATTTTCCGTTGGCTTAGCACTGCTACATATGCCGAATACATTTTGAGATCCCTTTAAGTCTCGAGGCATGAGAAGATGGCCACGAGCGCCTGTGCGGAAAACTGCCCCCATTTTCATTTTTAACCTCTTTAATGTCAATTGTTTATTAAAGCAAATATCCTTTAAGCCACTTTATGCTGATAAGAAAATGTTCATCATCATCATCATCAATGACAATTTTTAAGAAATGCCCATTTTTAAAAAATTATTCATTAAGAAATTAAAAAATAACCATCACTTTTTTTTATTACTGTTATGCAATTAAAACTATTTCACTTTCAAGTGTTTATGTGATAAGATCCCCAGTAGTGGCTACTAGACCACAAGTAGAAACTTTATGCTTGTCTGCCATACATTTTGCAGCTTCGTCGGCTCCATGGAGCATTTGAACAGCCGATGGTTCGTTACCAACACCTTCATTTAATGAAGCTCTTTTATTCATGAGCCTGAATCGGCCGGTGCGTGTAGTGACATATAGAAGATGGATCCAAAGTTTCCATATCACAAAATAAATTGTTTTCTGGGTTTCTTAAATTGATTTTATAAAAAAAAAAAAAATGTGTTCACACTAATCAGACTTAACCCGCGAAACAAAGAATGTATTAGGGTTCCTTTCCTTATTGAAATATATCCCTTATCACCTACCAAAATCTTTTTTAAAAAATAACTTTTGGACCTAGATTAAGATTCTCAAATCAGAATTTATCTTTAAACCGCTTTGTTTTCAAGGTCTTTTGGTTGCAATTGTTGTTAGATATATTGATCTCAGAAATTTCCCATCATTCTTTTCTAACTTCTCATTTAGTATCTAGTATCTCATACATTATTGGTTTTAAATACTAAACACTTGAAACAATCTTTTTTTCTCTCTCGAGTTTTGCTGTACCTCGATACTGTATGTACGCAAAAAGCTCTTTTTAATCTCTGAACATACCTCTGACCAAACTCATCCTTTCAGCAGAAAAACAGTTCCAGTGCTTCCCACACTTTTCTCATTCACATAATTCATTTCCTCATTCACAAAAAAATCATTATATATATTATGATTCAATATTTGAATTGAAAATAATTTTATAATGAATATAATTTTAGAGAAAATAAAGCGTATTTCCGATATTGCGATCAATAAATATACGTATATTAATGTCTGCATCTTGGACTAGAGGCAGCGCGTCTTCCCTTTGATCTGGGCGTCCCGCGTTCGAGTCCTGATTTGTGCATGTTTGTTCTTCACATTGTATTCTATCTGTGAGGTGCGTGAAAGAGCTCCCCTGTAAAAAGGGGTTGTGCAAGCTATAGTCTATGTATTTTCTGTAGGCGTTTCAAAGTCACATTTTCTACCTCGTTATTGGTTGTCTGGTACCAGTTGCGCGGTAGAAAATGTGACCTTGAACCGCCTACAGAAAATACACAGTGTGTGAGTGTCTTTTTCAGATGAGCTAGAAGTCAGACTTCTGCCCTCGGGTGGTCAGAGGCCTTATCCTCAGAAGCTACTACACAAACTGGACTTACATCGCTGACTTCGTCAGCGGACTTGTGTATGAGGTTTGCCATAAGTAACAACAACATATTTTAGTACATTATATCTTGCTGAAACTAGATTTTCAGAATACCACTGATTAAAAAATAAATAAATACAGAAATTGATTGGAATTTGAACCTGACTTAAGCTTGAATGAAATAAAGTCAAACATGTCGAAATTTGGTTTTAACGAAACAAGCTCATTTGTCACATCAACATTCAACCGTAATGTTTTACATTATTCATAGAACCTATTATTTGTACAACGCATTACATATTTATATCCCGTTTCAATGTGAAAGATTCCTTTGCGAATAATATGTTTGGATACTTTGACTATGAACACTTCTCTCTTTATTGAGAATGCACAGATTTTGTAATGGAAATGCTTCTAAAATGGCATAAACGCCTTTTTGATTCGCATTAATGTGGGACACAATATCTGCACGATATGAAAAGATCTTCCCTTCTAAATGCGAACCCGGGTGGATGAGCTTGATTGATAGATGCAACTCAACTCTTGGTTTCAAACTCGGGATAGCAATATTGATCAGTTACAACTATGAAAGGAATTTCATAGTTTCGTTTCCTATCAACATCCTTTAAAATGAAATAAATATTTTGCTCATTTCTTTCAGAAAACGTATTCTTATTACCATGGACTTTTCCTACCTTTTTAATCTGTCCTGAATAACTCAATTTAAGAGTATCAAATCCTCTGTTCAATTTTTTTTTCTTTTTGTCATTCTACATTATATACAGAGATCTCTTAATTTTGAGCGTCAGTATATTAGTCTCATTGTTTATTTGAAGAAGAAGCAAGTTAATAAGTTTATGTATACAATTAATAATTTTGACCTAATTATATTAATTAAAAATTTGTTTCCATTTAGTTTCTCTTATTCAATAATCTCTATTTCTTATCTTAACATTTATTACGCTAACATTAGTTTTGATTTTAAAAAAATGACAAACCGAGAAGCATAGGGTTAAAATATAATAATGTTTAAGAAAGCCAATCCATCCTGAAAATTACAAAAACAATAAAAGAACATAAATTGTGAATTATTATTAAACTCAAATCTCTTTACTTCCAGCAGTTTTGAATCAGTGGCTTGGCGAGACACGAAAACAACGATGTAATTGAATATTAGCGAAAAGTTAACAGAACTTTCGCTATTTATCACTCAAAACGTCAGTCACTTCGGTTCAAATCTATCGGAAAGAATGGTAAGTCGCATTTCCGGTATTGAAAAAAAATGCATCTGTTCTGAAAGACCGCTGTCATAACACAAGTTGTTCGTGAGGTAAATTGTGTTTTGATGCAAACATACCTGGGGGAAACTTTGACTTCCTTGAATACTTTGTAACTTTTGTTCTTACGGCAGCTGTAAGTCATAAGATGATTGGCGGAAAAAAAGGACGGGGGAGGGCGGAGATTTCTCAGTAGAGTATCACCTGCTATTTATCGAATATACCTGCAGTTGTGCTCTGCGAACGAAGTTAAAAAAATTGTCAGGTCTTCTTCTTTCACTTGTCCTGGGTGTCTGCACAATCGAATTACTTTGGTTCGAAACCTATGCAAATGATTAAAAAAAAAAAAGATTTCATAAGTATAGGAGCGAACATTTGGAATTAAAATTTGTTTCTGAGATAGAATATTATTCATAATCGTTTCGTAAATGATGCGTATGTGCAGCTGCATGTTCATAGAAACTTTAATTAAATAAAACGCTTAATATTTTAGAATATTAATTTGAAGAATTCCTTTTTCCATTTCAACCGAAAACACTGAGAGCGTTCAAAGAATACGCCGTTTCTTAAATCCATATGTTCATTTCCATGCTGTTGACAGATGTTTAGAAAACACGCTTAACGTTATGCCTTATAAAAAGCTTCTAAATCGCTCAATAGAATTTACAGTAAAGAAATAAAAAATTTACAGTAAATTACAGTATTTAAGGAAATTTGATTAAATTTAATCTACAATTTTATATTTCGTTTAATAGTACCGAATAATCCTTTTTAAAAGAAGAGTTGCACTCATTCATGAGCAAATAAGAGAAACCATGAAATGTGGAAGCAATTCTATCACAACTAAGAAAATATTCCATGAAACATATCTACTATTTAAAAAAAATCTTTGAGCTGGAGAGAAACCCTTGTGCCTAGAAAGCGGTTTTGAATTCTTACTCGTTTTGACTTATACATTTTAGATTAAAAATAATAAAACTCAATGAAATAATACTTTCTAAGAAAGCAATCATGAACGAAATTGCAATCCTTTCCTTCATACTTTGAGCCCACAGCTATGAATGAACTCCATTGTAAAAAACATTTCGTCTTCTAAATGTTTAATGGTGAAAATTGGTTCTGCCATCTTACGGTGATGAAAATATTATTTCTAATGTTCCAAGGAACTATTTAAGTGAACATGATGCATGTCTAGGTGGATCATCGATTTCATTTTCAAATCCACTGCTTGATTTATAAGATGACCAATGGCTTGTATTTAGATTTTAAATGACATCTACATTTGCTATTGGCATGCGAATATGAAGTCACATGAATGAATTAAATTTTTAAACGAGAACGGCCATCGGAATAATTTCATTCGTCTACATTTTGATGTGATTTGAAAAAAAATTTCATAGATGGATTCGACGCCAATTTTGACTATCGATGCATTCAAAATCCAAAATATTCTTTCCCGCACAATCTTCTCCTCTTCATCTCGATTTTTTTTAACAGTTCAATATCATTATTATATTATCGAAAGCTTTTGAATTCTTCTTGACACACGGAGATTCTGTTAAAAAAATTACGCGTTTGTTCCTTTGAATGTATTTGTGTAACTTAAACTGTTTTCTTATTTTTTAATCAGTGCATATAAAATGATTTTATTTAAATACATGAGTGCAGCAACTCTTAAATAAAGGTACGATACGGAATATTAATATAATGTAGGAAGTGTTTTATTCTAAATACATAAAAATAAATACATAGTAAAAAAATGAATGTGTGGACATTTAAATAAATAAGAAAATAAAAATGTGACGGTATTTTATTTTACTAAAAACACAATTCTGGGATTCATTTCCTTTAAGCAGCCAATCCAGTTACTTAGTTGAACCTAACAAAAAACCAAGTTTTTGAGGTGACTGTATAAATACTAATAATTCTCCATTGCAATTTAAAAAAAATTCCGGCAACAATCTTAGCGTTTATATACAAAAGAATTCTTAACATGATATCATAATCAAGAGAAAAAATTAACTATATATTTTTTTAATTAAGACAAAAATAAAGGAATCATCTATATTATTTTCCATGAGAGTGAATAAAAGATCGTGTTTTTTGAGACAATCTCAACGACTGTCCAATTTCGTTAGTTTTTCACTTTAAAGCGAGCTTCCGAATCAGCGGCTATCCTTTGGATCTGTAGTTAAATTTAATTAGAAAATGATTAGCCGGGCGTTTGGGAAACTTCTGTTGAAGTACTGTGCATGAGGAAGACTGTTAGCGCCTTAGGGGTAAGATCACTTCTCGGAAGAAAAATAAATTTCACGAGATGAGTCGCTTAAAACGGAATATTCATTCATCCATTAAAAAGAAGATTTTTTATTTTATTTTATTCATTTACAAAAAAATAATCTTTAATTTCAAAATCATTATGTAGTTACCGAAGACAGTTTTTTGAAATACGCTACCATGTGGGGTCTTTCTTATGGAATCATATTTAATTAAAACCAATTGAATACTGGTGAGGTTTGAAAATATTGAACACTGAAAACACATAAAAGTTCAACATCTCATATTTTAAGTATTTAAGGAAATGAGCGAAAATTCAATTTAAAAAATCCAGTTTCACAGACATTAAACAAGATCAATAAAAAAATTTTAATAATTTAGTACAAAATTTTTAGAAAAGTAGTAATAAATTTTATATTTAGTTTTATTTCAAAGTAATACGAAGGCGTCAAACAACCGCAAGAGCGTTTTAAGCTATATTTTATTAATCACCCTAACGTAATGTAAAATATTACTTTTTATTACACTTGATTAGAAATGCACAGTTTGATTTTTGGCATGATGGCAAATTAAATTAGTAATATTAAATAATTAAGAGATATTTAATAATTACTCAAATTATTAACTATTTCAATTAATATATATATATATATATATATATTAATTTACATACAACAAATACAGAAAAGCAAGACACAAATTTAAGGACTGCTAAGTAAACAAAAATAGCGTGCATCAAAACTTCACAAACTCAAATCAATTTATATAAATTTAGAAGGGTTTTAACTATCTGTAATATTAAAATAATGTAGGAATTTCAAAATCTTAAAATAATACAGAAATTTACTGCCCTGGCTTTTGCTGATAAAAATGGACTGTTAAAACCGCGAATGTTCATTAAGTATTTGGAAGAATTCTCTTTCGCTGGATGCCCTCAACTCAGTGAATGTAGTTGTCTTGCGCTATGAAAATGCAAAGCAATCCAGTGAGTGCGCTGTTGCCTTTTACTCCTCATGTGCCATCAAGATGGGTGGGCCTTCACGTCTTGATAGTTCTCTATCCATATGATGCCATTCTTATTGCTAAAATGTCTCTTTGGAGATGAATATGACGTTAATTTTTATTGTAAATTCAGATGAGTCTCATTGTACCAAGATCCGATGAATTCGCAAGCTGCTCCACACAGCTGATGATTTCTAACTTCTTCGTCAAACTACGTAGTGGGAATGTCTCACTTTGAAAGGAGAATCAGCGTTTGTCGAGTTGAGTGAACTATCCTTTGCGAAAATAAATAAGAAATTATCTCTTTTAATATAAAAAAAGAAGAAGCCTTCCATTAATGAATTAAATATAAATTTTTCAATTGCAAATATATTCAGTTTATTAATTGCTTAAGCATCGCCAATTCGAAATATGTGTACATTTTAGGATGCACTCTATTTCAATAGTAAGAGGTTCTAACTCTACTGTTGGTTGAATGATGTTGAAAACAGAACTTCTTTCTTCTCTACTGTTGGAAACAGAATGATGGTTAAATGTTATCTGGGTCTATCCGCTGAAAAAAATGAAGCTTTCATTGGCTGTGCAATAATCGTTTGCTTTGTTTCAGATATCATGAACACTGCATGAACAGCCTAAGACGTATTTAAGACGTATTACCCTAAGACGTAACATCATAAGACGTATTTTATTAACTTCTATAGAAGTATGTGGGTGATCTATAAATGTGGAATAAAGGGCTAAGGAGTACTAAAGTGAGAATTAGTTTTAATTTCGGATAAAACAATTTTTTGTTAAAAATTTATTTTAAAGCGAACAATAATAAATCCTAAAATTATCATAAAACTGGTTTCTACTCTCTACATTTTTCAAATAGTACTTTTTGTTATTTACATACATTTTGAGGCGTATTAGAATACTTTAAAACAAATTATTAGCATTTAATATAATTTCCAGAATAAAATAATGGTATCGAATAATAAGAGGAATTATGTAATATTTAGCGAACACAAATTTTAACCACCGACTTCAAGAACCAGGAAGAAAACAAACGACCCATAAAGCTGTGATCAATTTGCAAGGTGAATGGCTTATACGCTTAATCCACACTAATGGTCGCTGGCATAGGATACCACTTCCTGCATTTTGCAAACTAGACATCGCCTCTCTCCTTAACAGAAGTAAAATGTAACCATCGTGAGAAAATTCACTTTTCCAGTCACTTGGCGACAATTTCACGTAAACGGTTCTAGGAAACGGCGCGAACGTCATCATTTATTTGCCATATGGGACCAGGATCGCTGCGGTATTGTTCTGACTGAGTAATTGGAGGGTTTTCGGTAAAAGCAGTCATGCGACATGGGAATTAACACATTAGAATCCTCTCATTGTGCTCGCTTGCTTGTGATCAGCTGCAGTGACTGTTAATGATACCGGAACGACTAAGCCATCTGTTATTGTTTGTCAATACCTCCAGTTTGGCGGACAGCTTAGAACTCTACTGGTGAAGATCACTACAAATTCCGTTCTGGGCTGAAAACCTATACATTTGATGGTCTTTTTTCAGAAATGATTCGAACTAGGGAAAGTCAAGGGCAGGTAGGCTTTTAATTCCTCTGATAAACAACTGAAATGAGATTTGTATGCTGAAATAAAATTTTAATTTAACTTTATTGATGTAACTTTTTTCATGAAAATGAATGAAGTGATTTTTAGCTAATAAATAGAGCCTCCATGAGCATAATTTTAATCTCGGTATTCTATTTTTAATTAAAGAGTCTCCGAGTTGTAGTTGGATGATCTTTGTTTCAAAATCGATGCCATATTTGGAGTCCCACTGATGTGCATTAAATATTAACTCTTCGTCCGATAAAAATAAATGCGCGTCTCGTGATAGATCTCGTATGATGTTAATCAAATCTAAAACAAACAAATTATTTCCACTTGGAAAACACTCAACTTCCTTGTTGTCAGGAGGAATTTGCGTGTTGTGCAAGAACCGTTATTAACTATACTGCACGGACAGGATGCACAGAGTAGGCTGGATGTGGGAGTCGATTCTTCAGATTTCCAGCTTGGCTCGAGTCTATTATTGAGATTAATTATTTTTTCTTAAACCAAAAGAAATCCGTATCATTTTGACTTCTCGAATCTCGTAGAGAAAAAAAAACATCGAATAGGAATTTTGGAATTTCCTCCATTATTTTATGTTGAGACAAAATTTCCTCCTTCTAACTTGCGTTTCTTCAGACCTACTTGCGTTTCTTCGCTACAAAATTCAAAAACAGTTGACAGAGAATGTTCCAAATATGTGCTTTTCGGATTCAAGTAGGTCTGAAGGAGATAAATCAAAATCTTGAGGTTGATTTTTTTTTTTTTTTTTTTTTTTTTTTGTAGATTACCATACTTTATTTTCAATATTTTGTAAAATCATATCAAACAATAGTGAATGCAGTTATTGCTACAATTATTTAAATAACCATGGTTATTAGAAATATACAATCTTGAACTAAGCACAATTTTTAGGAATCTGAGTTCACCAATGCAAAACTTATCTAGAGATGAGCAGTTCACTAAGAATCAGTAACGTTACCCATTGACTTTCTTTTTTAAATATTTGTGAATTTAAGAGCATAATGTTATGAAATTCCTGGGAAAAGTATATTACATTTTACAAGGAAAGTAAGCAATTTAATCATTTGGAATCCAGATTTGAGGGTTCTCAATAGTACGATGGTCTAATAGTGCTTTAAATGTGAAATGCAATAATGTTGTGGGTTTTGTATTTCCTGGTTCAATAATTACATTTAATTGAAGATTCCTGCAGTCTTTGAAATACTTGTGTCTGCAGTTTTGAGTGATTTGTTAAAAAAATACTAATAAAGAAAAGAGAGGGATGCAGCAGATAGGCGAAACCGGCCAGATCTAGAAGTAAAATTTCTGTCTTTGAAATCAAATGTAGATTCAGTGCATGTATCAAAGTATTAATGTTCTCAAATGAGCTATAT
>JAPMOR010104843.1:583544-667726 GCA_026543865.1 Argiope aurantia
CCAGACATTGTAGGTTTATAATCCAATAGTGTTTACAGTGCTGACTAAAAGAATAATTGTTTTAATATAACTAAATGAATTTGCCTCACTTTCAAAATGAGTGAATTATTGCAAACGTACATTTAATTGGGAAATATTTCAGTTTCATCAGCCTTTTTTTAATAATAAAAACAAATTACTATTCAAATTTTTATAAATATTTAATCATTTGATAAAAAGTGAAGCAAAACAAAGAATATTTTTGTAGAAAATATGGCATAACAATAATTCAGTTTTATTAAAAATTTCAATGAAATTATACATTTTCAGTTTATACCCAGGTATAATTAAATTGAATTTTATTCAGGATTTAACATTTTAAAATGTCCATGATGGACGGGAGGTGTATATGGTAATAAATCCATCATATCCTTGTATTTTTCAGATGTAGTAAGTCTCCGTTTTTCATACCTAAAAGATAATTTTCTATTTCTGAAATTACTTGGAATTATTTACCTTCCTCGTTGTGTTGACAAATCGATCATTTTAAATTCAGCATATCGTTCTATCGAAGTTTTGTAGAACATTTTGTATGGTGCATCCCTTGTAAATCTAATCAAGCATATAGTTAATCAATTCGCGGTTTCTCCATCGGTATTTTTCTTTCTTTTTGAAACCCCTTTTTCCAGAGGTTGGGTTGAAAATAAATTTCCGTGTTTCATTTCATGTATTAAGCATTCATTATGTTTTCGACAATTTCGTATTACTTTATAGTAATCCCGGGGAATATATAAGGAGTTGGTTTTCCGGATTGCCAGTTCTACTACTCCAAAATCTCGATCGTTCGGTAGAAATGAATGTCCCCACAACAAAAATTTGTGATCAGTGATAGTTATTTCGTTGTCACTGGGCTGCATAATCGGTGTTGGAAGTAAACATATTAACTATCGATACACAAAATTAAGGTATGCTTTTTATTACTTATGAAATACTGTACAGTCACCGATTTTCATTATCAAAGATAGATAGATAGAAACACCCTACATTTCAGACATGATATCCAATGGCCACATTTCCTTCACCATACAGCAACCGGAGCTAAATTTTGCCGTAATATATTAGGTAAAAAATAATTTCAATCTAAGACGGACTTGCACGACTTTCAAAATAAACAGATTTTCAATACTGTTAAGAGCTAAAACTTCCATCTCCAAAATACTAGAATCTAAATATTTTTTTACTATAAATTTTTTACTCATAAAAAGATTACAACAAGTTTTATCTATAACTGCCATGATCTTCATTTTTTTCAAAAATGGACTTGCCCTACTTTCAAAATAAACGGCTCATATATATATATATATATATATATATATATATATGCAGAGAGAGAAAGAAGTTGTTTAATATAAACTTGGTTTAACATATATAGGATATCTGTTCTAATCGTATTTCATCATGGATATCTCTCTAATTATAGAATTTTAAATTTATATACAAACATTCGATCTTATGTGATGAAATATTCTTCAGACAGTAATAAAAGGAAGTACCATTCTTTTGTGACAAAATACTGCTTTGAGTTATATAAATCTGAATTACACTTTTCTTTTTCTATAAAAATTGCTCAATTTTAGATCACTCTTTTCATCATCGCAAGAAAAATTTAGCTATCATTGCGCAGTGTTTCTGCAGTGCTGACTGGCCTGAAATAAGGAAATTTTGATTACTTAAATAGATCAAACATGCGCGCAGAAAACTAAAGGGGTTTTTTTTTCAGTTGAAAAATTGGGGTGGTAGCATTCATAGGATCGAAGAACTATAAAATTTAGACTTCATAATTTTTTCAGAAGTATATTTATTGATTTACACAACATAAATATTGCTTATTTCTTTTAAATCCTTTTGATATTCAAACTGAATTTTATGAGGAATTTTTATAGAATAACACTTAGAAATTATTTGTTAATTATGAAAAAAAATATTCTATAAAGTGCATAAGACTTCAATGCTGAATGATTCTCTTTTCTGTACTATTTTTATAAAAAAAAAAAGCTGCGAAGAAAGTTTTTGTATAATTGAGGTTTAATATCTACTGTTTTAAATTAAAATTCAAACTTTCGGAGAAATAACAGAAGATTCAAAAAATGTATAGTATAATAACTGGAAATGCGTAATGCTAATATAATAGTATGTTATATAACTATCAAAATTTAAAACTTAACAATATTTTGTTGAGGCAGCCATTAACACCAATTTATACAAAATATATAATTGAAAATGTTAGAGGCCAGTAAAACCAGTGAACAGGCGATCGCTACAGGCGGTTAATAAGAAATAGATTGAAAAGTAGTTCAATTGAAAATAAAATGACTTCTTTTCTTTTTGGTGCAATAAGTAGATTCATCATTTTACTTAGTTTTCTGTAATTAGAAAACATATTATTTCCGCAATTTTAAATTTTTTAAAATTATTTTGAATAAAGGTTTTTTATTAGCTTTCTTTCATACTTTTTTCAAAATAACATTTGCCTTTTTGAGGAAGAACTTCTTTTAAAGAATAGTTTCATTATTTAAAAGAAGTTTTTCATATTTTGCGTGAATATATTAATATTATTTTCGATACAATGCCTAGGTATTATACTATCCTTTGGAAAGCATACAATAATTTTCATATTTTATACTTTACCTAAAACATCAGACATTCTACAGAATAATGGAGTTTCACACATTTCCGGTAACAATTAGAGTAATGTTTTTAAAAATTTCCATTAAGTGTGGGGAAAGAAAGTTAAATCTCCATTTTTTTATTATTTATTTATTTATTATTATTATTATTTGAAAAATTCAACTTTATTGAGATAAAGAAATGGAGATTCTTTTCCAATGGTTAACATTACCAAATAAAAAAAATGTTATTATAAAAATGTTATTCTGCGATTTTTAATGTTATTGTAGTAATAAAATAAGTTTGGTGAAAATTAAATTTGATGTTAATTACAAAACAAAATTTTATTTTCCTACTACGCTCACGAACACTACTATCTATTGTTTCTGAGAATCAATCACCACAAAATCACCATTTTTTTCCCCTTTCAAATTTAATTTTCCTTCCTTTTATCTGGATGTTGATCGTTATAATGTCATTTTAAATCTCAGAACAATGGATTTGAAAAGAAAGGATTTTTTTCTTCATGAAAACGTTCACGAAGAACATGAAGAAGCATTCCCGTCTCTTCCACACAAGTAAGGATTTGCTGGAGGATTTCGACTCCCTCATCGCTGTCCAATCAAGTCTGGCGTCTTCACTGTTACGAATGGACCTTTATCTTCGAAGAGAAATATTCCGACTCTCAAATGCCCCTCCACTGGTCGCTTCTTTAACAACCATTAAGGAACAGAAAACTGCAAAAAGGTATCATCATTATTTCATGGTAATTAATATCTGCGGCTTCAAACTTGGTTCTGACGAAGCGTTTGAAATACTCATAAAACAAACCCAGAAAAAAAAAACTGAAATCATGAAACAAAGCTGCCGAATTTTGATTTCTTCTGCAATTTTGCCAAGTTGAATTTATTAAACTGAAATGTATTATAAAATTCAAATCTAAAAGTGATTCTGAAATGGAGTTATATGCTTATTTCGGTAAAACAAGTATTTTTTTTTTTTATATTTATGATTAAATGAATAAATTGTTCAAATAACTTGAGTACAAAAAAAAAAAAAAAAAAAAAAACCGTTTCTTTTCAAGAAGTTAAAGAAAAAGCTCTGATTAAAACCTGTAAACAGCTTGTTCCCTTTTAAGGTCACAATTTGAGGGCATAAAACATGCAGAAATGCTGTCTTTAAATGTCTTCCATGTGCGATGCCACTTTAATCGCATAGTTCAAGAAGTTAGTAGGGAGATTAACTATTTTTCTAGAACTAGCAAAGTGGTCCCATTTGGGAAGTTTGTCCTAGTTTAGTACGCTTCCTTTGCTACATCCTCCAGTTACTTAATGCAGCAGAACCGGAGTTTCGAAACGAACTTACATTTATACCAAGATGACCTTGGGATTAAAAAAGAAACGAAAACTGATTACCGCAATAATTTTATTTCTTTATTGCTTTTTTTAAATATAGCTTTTTTTTTTTCTAAACTCGGAAAATAAAATATTTGCAAACATGTCGATTGATAAGACAGGGCTTTCAGTATTCCGACCATTATCACCTGAATTGCAGACAACTTTTGCAACGGTCAAATATAGGATGAATTTTTGTATAAAAAAATTAGCGAATGAAAAAAATTTCTGAGTCGATATATCTGGATAACTTCAATGGAATAACTTTTTTTGCCGCGCTTGAGAAGTGATGAATGATTAAAAGATTTGATGCCATCTCACTCACTCCGGGTACTCAAAATCCGCTGATTCCTGTAAACGATGGCAGAATTTCGGGTTATGGCGCTTGATGCGCGTGTTTAAGGATTGTTTAGAGAATAATGAGGTATTCTTAATTTCTTTGTCTACTAAAAACTTGAAATTCATTCCACAGGATGTCTGCCTGAACACAAATGAATGCAACAACATAGAAATAAGTTAGCCGCCAAAATGCGTATCTTCATCAGATTTAAAGCAATTCCGACCGGGATTTAACCATTCGTCGTTCTGTACATTCGCTTATATGTAAAAGCAATCACCCAAAAATGCAATAAACTAAATGAATGAAATTTGTTTAGAGATATTGTTACCAAAATTTGGTTTCCATCGAACCAAAATAAGAAAAGCGTCCGAAATGCATATTCGATTTATTTACGAAGTACAATACTTTCATGTAACGGATTCTGAAAATGAAGATACGAGCGCTCGTGTCGTTCCGAAGGCTCACGATGCTATGTTGAGGGAGCAGGGACGACACTTTTGGCTGAGAATATGCGAAAACGTTTCTGGGAGTGCACATCCCCTAGCTAATGAATGTTTTAAATTTAGGATCGTTGAAGAAGATTTTATATTCCTTGATAAGCTTAAAAATATTTTTTTTTTGAAAATTCATTAAAAATAGGAAAAAAAAAAAAAACTATACTGCATAAAATGTCGATATCATTGGAAAGATAATTTTTTGAATTTTTAGATAAAATTAAAAATCATTTTTGCTCTGTTGTATTTTCAGAAGTTATCGCAGAACTTGTTTTTTAATTAATAAACCTTCTAATGAAAAATGTTAAGGCAAATAACTCCTAGGGGCCGTGCCAAAGTGTATATGTACATTATACGGTCCCGCTTGTAGACACGTTCTTCATTAGAATTAGTTGATTAAATTTATGTGCATTCGAATTAAATATGCAGCAATTACGGAAACTGCAAAAGAAAGAATTTTTATAACTAGAATTCGCAACGAACGTGAAACATTGAAATTAGTTAAACTAAATAAGGATAGTTATATTCCTCAGAATAGCTAAATCTAATAGCATTGCTGCAATTGATTTTTGAAAATCTCCCTTTGAGAATTAAAAGTATTCACGTTACCATTTACCAAGGAATTTGATCTCCTTTGGAAATTCCAAAGTGGTAAAACAAATCTTACAAATGTTTTCACCAAATTATGTACTAAGATCAGGTGGAAGGAGAGTTTCACGAACCGGAAAACTTTGAAGTGTTCTTAAAAAGCGAATTGTTTTTCAATAAAGTTGTATTGTTCAGCTGTGCGTTATTTTTCGGGTTAAAGTGCTGAATGTGAATAAGGAACGGATTTCTACAAAAAACATTTTTAAACATTTAAAATATAGCAATACTGGAACGTTTCATATGCAGTTTGAATTTTCTAGACTGCACTGAATTATAATTGACACTGTCAGAACTAATTGAGTAATATTTAAAGTAGTCTGACTAGATTATTACTAATTTTTTTGTAAATTTTCCAAAAGATTTTAAATAAATGATACTGAAAATCATTATTTATTAATGTAATTTGCACAAAATTTCAGAAACATTTGATGGAAAATTTATAATACAAAGTGTAATAATTTAAGATTTTTGTTAATAAAAGATAAATCGATACTTAGAATAAATAATGTATTTATGAATTGTTCTTTAATTTCTTTAATTTAAAGAATCGTGAGAGGCATGTCATTTATTCAGTCCCATTATTTTTGTGTATTTTCTCATGCTTCTTCATAAAATATTCCTAGTAATTGCATTTTAAATGAAACTCCAGTGCGATGCCGATGTGGGGCATCGCACTGGTGTGTGTGTGCGCTCGCGTGCGTGCGTGTGTATTTGTAACTATAATTGCAACTGCCTGCTGGCGATTAGTATGTCTATCATATTGTATTTTATTCATGTTTGCAAATATCGCAGATAGAAGAGTCAGATTTGGTATGCGTATATAAATTTAAGAGAAAAAAAATTCGCTCATTGACACTTTCACAATATGTGGGCAGTGCAAAAATTCATTTTTTTAAAAACCTTTTTGTTAATAATCTCCTCCGAAACCAAACATTCTTCACAGTAATTAAATGAAACTTTGCGATTGGAAGTATACCCTTAGGTGTAATATCTATCGAAATAAATGCATGTACCATTTTCTGCCGGTCAACACAATAATCGAAAGAGCATGGCAGTCATTATTATATTTCACACATGGCAACTATAATTACTGTTGGTGTAAATCAGTCCTCAATTAATCCTTCAAATTAGATGATGAAGAAAGGCGAGATTTACAGATGCATATTACAAATGAATGGACTGTTATAAAATTTGTTTACAAGTTTATTAAAATGAAAATGTGTCAAAATGACATCTATCTATACTTATATGAAGCTCAATGTGTGTGTGTGTGTGTGTGTGTGTGTGTGTGTGTGTGTGTGTGTGTGTTGGCCCTCTACAGGCCAGACCGTTTGACCTACAGCTACCAAATTTGGTATATGTATACCTTGGAGGTCTGGAATGTGCACTTGGGGTTCTTTTTTTGAATTTTTAATTAGAATTTTAATTATTAATTAAAAACTTACTTTCCCGCCAAAAAAATCTTCTCATTTTCCCCACCGCCAAATCAGTAAGGCTTCATTTTTTCCCCACACTAATGAGGCTAGGGTTAACATTTTTCAATCGATTATTTCAAACGATTTTGTTTATTTTCTTAATGTTTGATACATTTAAAATTAAACATTGTTAATTAATCGATCTTTCAGATTCATTCTGAACTACTTTTTAATTAAATTAAAACAGAATAAAGGAAATTAAAAATGTCTAATCTGCATAGTGTTACCCCAACTGGCGTAGAAATATTCATGCATTTGCGTTACCGTAACTGGTGTTGAAAATTCACGCATGCGCATTGTGTTCTGATTGTTAACAAATATTATCAACGGATGTGGATTTGGCAATGGAACGGATTTAAATTATTTTTATTTTAGTTGCACGCTTTTGTAATTGAATTGCATTTATGTTAGTTATATATATTTTGTATATGCTTATAGTTTTAAGTACATCGTTTTTTAAGTAGTTTTTGTAACCTGTTTTCAAGCGATTATTTTAAACGATTCATTTTATTTTCTTAGTGTTTGATGCATTTAAAATTAAACATTGTTAATTAATCGATCTGGTCATGATGAATCTGAGAAAATTTTGTTGACAAATTCTTGAGATATTACATAAATTAAGAAATATATTCTTTAGTGCCCATAAAGTGTAAACGCTCAGTGACTCTGTTTTCTGTAATCATATGACAAAAAAAAAATACTTTGTATCAGTAAAATGTATTATTATATTAATTTCAGATTAATCCTTTCAACTTTAATTTAAAGTATAAATTGTACGGGAGCTAACAGAAAATTATAGAGATACATATTACGTTATGACTGAAGACCTTTATAATATTATGAGCGAATTATATGACTATCAAAATTTGAAGCTTTAAAATATTTTGATGAAGAAGTTATTAAAGTAGGAATTCCATAAAATATTTAATTATTAAAATTTTAACGAACATTAAGATTGACGAACCGGCTGGTCGCCAAAGGCGGCTAGTCTTAAATAAATCGCTCAGGACGATCATTGTATTCAAAGTGAGCTTCCGAGTGACTGGTGGAGATTATGGATTATGGAATATAAGAACTTACTGCATGTTCTGGGAAACTTTCCGAATTTCGTATAGAACATTAAATGTACTTTTTCCTTCTCATGCAAGTTTGATATGAAAAAGAAGAGAAAAAAATCAAAATCTTCAAAACTCTGAATCTATGTAGAAAATGGTTATCTGAGCTGCGAAACTGAAAGTTTTCCATCCATTGCGATTTCACACGTGGATCAGGAAGAGTTTTCGGAATCAAATCCAAAAAAAAAAATTCAGAATAATTGAAAAATTAAAATATGTAAACTTAAAAGAAAGTGGGAAGAAAAGTTTATGTATGTAATGATATTTTAAAATCTAATTTAAACTTAATTAATTTTCTAATTTTTAGCTCAATTCTGCACATGTTCACTTCATTCTAAAATATTCTCTTTTTCTTATTTCCTGCTTCCATTCCACTTTTTCTATTTCATTAATGCAACCGAAATCTCTGTAAAAATGTTTTCCTCAGCGGTTCCGACGCTCCGAGTAAAGGGATAAAAAATTGCTGACCTAAACACATTCCTTTTAAAGATTCCTGCCCTGGTCGACGAGTGTAGAGAAATCACTATCAAAATCTCATATCCAAAATCGTGGACGCTTTTGAAAATCGTTATGTTTTTTAACTTTGCAGGCTTATAGAAAATGCTGCATTTCATAAAATTCAAACTCTTGCATATCATTTTAAACAGAATTAAATGCTGATTTCAATACAAAAATCAAAATTCAAATATTTGCAATATAAAAAAGATACTTTTACTTTAATCTGAATAACAAACACAGTGATGAAGTGGATTACAATTTCTAACTTTCTTGACAAATCACTGTTCTTGTTCTGGGAACCAATCAAATGTTAATAACTACTAGCGAAAGCTGTCATCATGTTTAAAATTGGAACGAGTCATTATTGGGGGCTTTTTTCTGTAGAAGGAAGATTGTTTTTTATGTAATCAAGTTGGAAGTTAGAAATTTTGTTAAACATTTTAATATACAAGTTAGAATTTTTGTAAATATTTCTAATATTTAGTCAAGAAGCAATGACATCAAATAAAAGAGTAGATTGGATACCCAGAAAGAGAACTAAGATTATTGTGTTACATGATTGTGAATTTTCCTATGTTGAAATGGCAAGACAATTGGGTGGTTCAGTGACTACAACTGAAGTCCGAACGCTTTGTTTACGATACCAAGAGACAAATTCAATAAAAAGCAAAGCGAGAAAGGGCTGATAAAGGTGCAACATATTTGCTGATGACAGAAGAATAAAAAGACCCGGTCTCCAAGATGGAAGAATATCATCAGCGACCATCAGAAATCGATTGAATGATGCTGCCATTTATGTCAGTTCAAGAACAACCAGGAGAAGATTCTAAGATGTTGGAATAAGAGGTAGAATTCAACGAAAAAATCCTTATCTCAATTACAATTTGAATAGATCCTTCTCCGCTTTTTGAAATAGCCTGTGAACAACTTTATCTTAGTCACCAAACTGCGCCTTTCAAAGTTTTGCTCCAAAAAAGCTTTTTTTAAGAAGAGCCATTTAAAAATGTTTGTTCTTTCATTGAAATGTGTGACTTTTTGAGATTATGGGATAACAGTTCTTGTTGCTAAATGTCCAAATTATTGTATTTCATGAAAATCTATATAAAAATAAATTTAGCTGAGATTGTATGGCAACGCTACTTGCCAAATATTCATTTCCGTGTATGCTGACTGAGGCTACCGTCAGATATAATATAAAAGACACGATTGACTTGAGTGATAAGCAAACGCTGATAGAAAACACAGATTTACTTTAAAGAGATAAATTGAATACTAAACAAACCATATTAACGCATCAAATGGCCGTTTCTCACCATAGTCACGATGTATCAACAAAGGTACATTCAGCATTAAACAGATAATCATACCGAGCAATGTCCATCCATATTTTGATTATTCAACTTTATCACTTTTTACTCTCTCGTATACGAAGTATAGAGAAAATATTATAAACATTAAAAAAAAAATCTTCCTTCTAGATTTTGACGAATCTCTAAGTCTTAGACATCCCTGAATTCGAAAACATATATTTAAAAAAATATTCTGCCTGTCTGTGACGAAGATAACTGAAAAACGCTTTGCGCAAGATGGATGAATTTCTTTACAGCCAATATGAAGATTTCTATCCAATTTTCAGCAAACTCCGTTCCGAGGAAGTGCGTCGGTTCGAATGTAAGTTGACACGATAACTACAAACCGAAGAGAGCTAAACGGATAAAATTCGGTTCACATCTATCAAATGTTGAGCCGAATCCAACAAGACGTTGACCGTCTGTCGGTCTGTAGTTTCAGAAGCATTTAAACGCGATCATTCAAGAGCTCAATGAGTTAAGTATTCCAAATTGGGTATGTGATTTTATGACTCCGCGTCGAATTTTGGTTTCAATCGGTCGGGAAGAAAGCATTTAAGATACAAATTCATTTTCTGACACCGTTCGCCGTACGGCGTCGAGAAAAGAACTCGCCAAGGATCACACGATGGATCCAGTAGGAGGCCAAATCCAAGCGTAGCGCCAAGGCCATGCAAAGCGTTCTCCGGAATAACATCTTCACTAGAGAATATACGAGAAATGTTTGAGGGAGAGGGATCGTCCCCGCTACTTCAATTTTTTTTTTTTTTTTTTTTTTTTTTTTTTTTTTTTGGGGTGTATAAAGAGAAAATATAGTAATCTTTCAAAGAGTTGAACTCGAATTTTTAACAGGTTTCTACTTGTCAGCTCTCCCTGAGTTCAGAAATGCACATTTTTGTAATTCTGATGAAAAGCACACATTTCCTGCTTGTAAATACGAGAACTCAAAAACTATTTGAGCAAGAGGCAAACAATACAAAATGTGTAGCTTTCCATGACATTATATTTCTAAGTATATATGCACGATAACTGCAAAAAGTTAAGAGCTAGATAAATGAAATTTAACATCTAAAATATATACTCAAACCCGATTTTTATTTCAACCGGCTTGAAATAAGACGCTCAAAATACACATTTGATTTTCTGATGTTTGTGCATTAGCCACATGCCAGCGATTAATGTCTAAATGATTTAAAATCGCCAAAGATCTCATGCTATATTCAGCCTAAAAATCAATGTGTCGTAAGTATTGTTTGTCAATGACATGTCATTTAGACACAAGTCAGGATTTTCTTTACTATACAACGAAGCACGCATAATAGAACTATTTTTTTTTTGTCCTTACTTGAATTTTTCATATTTCCCATTTATTTGCCATCTTAACTTTTAAGAATTCGTTGCATAAAAATCTCACGTGAGTTATTCATTACTCAAATGCTTTACACTGACTCCCCCTTTGCAAAGGGGCTCAAGGGGGCAGAGCTCATTATTGGGATTTTTACGCGCTTATTAGGATTTCATCAAAACGCCGTCTTTCTGAACAATTATTCTCACGTGCCTTCGATCCTCCTAGTGGAATCTCGAGAGTCCACCGTAGTTCGACACGGATACATCGGTTCATTTCTTACAGGGATTTCAGCGTCTCTAGAGAAGGCGGAGTTGAATCCTGTCGTCATTCTAGTCGGCTAATGAAGAAAATAAAAGAATCTGGAACACATATTCCCAAGTTAGACGCGCAGAAAGTGAATGGAATCGTCTTGGCGGTTTGTCAGTGGAAAGTTGAGCCCAAATAGAAAATGTCCAACAAGAGAAAAATATTTCTAAGGGAATCCCGCAAGCTAGATAAAGCATAGAAAAGGCAAAAGCTGTATTTAATAGTTTAATTCATCGTTAATGCATTCGATTCTTCCTCAATATTTTAACACTCTTTTTCCATATAAAATGGGCAAAAATGAGAAATGTCAATCATAAATGGCCGGTTCAAACTCTTCTATTGCCGCTCGATGACAGTGTTCCTTCAGAATCACGTAAATCCTGTAGATGATGTAGTAGCTGATGATGACGAGGATGATGAGGCAAATGACTTGTATGATTTCTCCTATTAAACCGAGGCCCACATCTGCGAGCGCTTGGCTTGCAGCAGCTTCGGACGGTAGCGAGGAATTTCGGGATCCATTGAGAAGAGGCCTGCAAAACAAAACCATGTTTTTTTATAGGTAAGGGAGACATGAAAAATGCCGAAGCATCATCTAAGCGGCCATTCAGCGCATCAAAATATAAACCTTCTAATGATTCGGGTGCCAGTAATGTAAAGAATTTCGAAAAACGTTTTATCTATAAACTGCCCATAGCACTTTTTTTTTTAAAATACGATTATGCATGGGATTTTCCCAAAACTGTGCTTTGAAACTTGTTTATTGAGAATGAAAAATATCTGTGAATAAGGCGACGTTCAATGACGTTTTTGCTTTGTCAAAACAGCTCCTTCATTATTGATATCGGAATAAAATATCTGCTCTGAAACATTCTTCGAGAAAAGTGATAAAAGACAAATTTCATAAACCCTGAAATACCAAGTTCAAAAAAAGTAACAAATTCCAGAATTCCAAGAACTCATCATCTTGTAAAATTCAGATCCCCCCCCCGAAATTTCTGGGGGGGGGGGGGTTACTAATAATTTTTTGAACTGGGCCGGGAATGAGCATCAAGATGAGCAAACAAGTTTCTGCCGCCGCCCTCCAGCAGTGGATTGCCGCCGTGATTTGCGTCCACTGGTGAAGCGGAGTGACTGACTCTCGGCTTTTAATCAGTTGATTCATCTGAAAGCGAATCGGGTCATTTCAGTTTTACTTGCTGTTAATTTTCTAAACGGCCTTCAAGCAGCGTGGGTGCATGGTTAAAATTTGCGAGAGGGGATATTCCCTCGTCCTTTTGGCTCGATAGAATAGTGAAGTGGTTCGAGCATTTTGGATCTTCGCTATTGAATCGAAGCAGATCTACATCTGGGATGTCAAAAGCACATTTCATTCACCAGTCTGTTGCGTCGCCCCATAGACTGATGAAACAAGCAATAATCAATCACATAACCGAAACGGTCAAAAGCATGAGCAGGTCCGAAATTCTGGAAACAAGACCTTGAAGCAAATTTCAACTATCTCTCTCTTTACAATCTTCAGTTTTTTTCCATTCATAAGGCCCCGGAAAGAACGAATAGACAGATTGTCCTTTGACAAATTTCGTCCCAAAAGATCCACAGTTTGATACACGTAACAAGTAATATATTTTTTTCTTTTTTAACTAAGAATTATTTAAGCTTACGACTATTTACGACTCCCGGTTTATTTGGCGATTTTTAGATTATGACATGATTGATAAACTCCATAGGTTCTTAAGAACCCATTTATTTTAAATAATACTTATGATTCAGTATCAGTTTTTTGTGCTACCTCATCAAAATAACATTTGCGCCATTAAACGTAAATAATTTCAATGAAATATTCATTAATAACGCCAAAAACATCATCTTCCTTCTAACGATTTTAAAATTTACTATTTTATTGATATTTTCCATTTTAAGGAAATTACAATTGAAAGAAATAATATTAAATTAGAAAGAAAAACTCACATACTTTTTTATGATTGAGCTTTCACTGATAAAGTGACTGAAAAAAGTTTCGTGCATCGGGTGACATCAAAGGAGATCATTCAGTGCGCGAAGGAAAAGAAATGACCGAAGAGTGAAAAACTGTGATACAAACATCAAATATCTTTCTCCTTGACAGAGGCGTTGCCACGTTATAATAACCTGAAAGAAAAATACTTCACAATCCCAATTGAATAATTGGATAAATTTTGGTTTTATTTATCAAGGTACGATTGAAATCGCCGGAGTTGAAATTCGATTTCCGGTAAAAGGCTCGTGTCAATGGAAACTTCTAAAATTTCAATACCTTGTTTGAAGATTTAAACGAATCGAAAACTGTATTTTTGAGATATAGTCGATTTAAATATTTTGATTCATTATGAAAAATTAAAAAAAATATTTTATAGACATTTTTGTAACTCAGCAATTCAAAGGGACATAAAAGCTATATATGCCAGGATGTAGACAATTAATTGAAAATGTGGATAAGGTATAAATCTCAAAATCAAAAATGTTGGTCTTAAATGATTTTTACCTGCATGACGATGTTATATATATAATTTTAAAAAAGCAAAAATGCATATAATTTTATTTTTAAAGGTTTTCAGAACTTTATATTCAACTTATTTTCAGACGGTACTTAGTAAAAACTCCTTTTTGAAGAAAAATTTTGACACGCGATATTGATATGTAATTAAAATTCTGCTTGTTTATTATATGAGTTGAATATTCAAAAGAATAGGGTCAATGTCTTATTTTCTGTTGCAGGAATTTCAATAAGGATTGTCATATAGTCCAAATTTATCTAAAAAGCCGGAATATTAACCATAACCATCAGTAAGTGACGCTTGCTATTTCATCCTCTCTTTAATTTTTTAGCCATAGAGAAAAAAGAAGAAAAATGGAAGGAATGTCTCGGAGAGTTTCTTGTTAGCGAAAGTGCCGATAAGGTTTGTTATCTGCGTATTGGAATGGCATAAAATTCGAACATGTCACAGGGATGCCGGCACAAAAATGCGCTTCTACTCTGGATGGCCGTTCAAAAAAGTTTGAGACTGAACACCGATAAATCACCCGAAAGTGATGTTGAACTGAGGCGGAAGGATATATGTCTTGGTTACAGGTTTAATAATAAAGAAATGAATTCATTGAGTAGGGCTCCGATGATAACTATTCATCTTATAAAGCATGCTGCAATTATATGATTTTTGTTACAGAATAAGGGACAAAATGAAAAAAAAAACATTCCCTGTAGTTGCGAGAGAAACTGCCTTTTGTTAAAAAAAATATTTGCATGTCACAGAATCCAAATTAAAATGTTTTAGCTTTGCTCTCATTAAGAGCGATGCCATTCTTTGAATCGTTGATTTGAAAGTTCGCAGAATATTATTAGAGTCTTGAAGGCTTCATTCAGCCTATTTCAGTGATAAGCACGGAGTTCTGACTTTATTTGTCATCTCTTCAAAGCACGTGGATTGTAAAGAATCTTGAAACGACTCGCCTATTTTTGATAAATAACAGCGCATTGTGTTTGAGGTTCAGTCAGCCTGTGATTTTGGCAAAAGCAAATTTTCGTGCAGCATTAAACACGCGATTTCGATAAAAACCTACCATCGCGAAGACATGAGTATCACTGTAAACACAAAATTTACCTTGTGCATGAAAAAAAATGGATTACAAATTCTGTTGGGAATGCTGAAATTACATACGAGGCAAGTTTTTTGTTGTCTTTAAAATCATTTTTATAACTATTCAACAAACTCTATTTGACCATTCACACTTATTTTATTTAAAGGGACACGTTTTGTTGATATTTTTAGTTTCGCTAATAATCTGATGACGTGAAATTTTTAACTAATAGCTATTTTATAGTGCATCTATATTTCTATTGACTTCTTAAATTTATTTCAATGTCCAAAACCATTAAATTATTCATTCAAAAGCAGCAACCATGCCAATTTTATCTTATCCTTTCTTTTCATGTAAAGAAGAACTCCAAATGATGTTTTATAAAGCCGATGAAACGATGGCATGATTTCTTGAACTCTGAAAATATCTCATGCAATTTTGTGTCTAGATTATGTTTGTTAAAATTATTTAAGTGATAAAGAAATAGGAATTAAGAAATAATGTGGAAATGACTAAAGATTGACAAAATCGATTACTTGGTTCCACTGTAGTTTATTTAAAACTAGCCGCCTTTGGCGACCAGCCGGTTCGCCAGTATTACCGCTCGCTACAATTTTCAATTAAATATTTTAAGTAACTAGTCTCTTAAAGGATTCTCAAACAAAACATTTTTAATCTTCAAATTTTGATAGTCATACCAAACTTATATTGTTTAGATCGTTTCGGTCAATTTACTATATATATTTTGCTAATTTGTTGCCATTTCCGGTAAAATTTCAACTTTAATTAAAAATGTAAATGACGAAATTGCAATTAATATTAAGATATTTTTAATAAAACCAAGCGTTTTATTTTATTTATCATCTTTATTGTTATTTATTAATTATTATTATTATTGAATATGAGTATTGCAAACAGAATTGCTCGGTATTTAAGTCTTATGTTAACTACAAAATATTTTTCATAGTTTATGTAATATCTCAAACAATAATTCAACAAAAATTTCTGAGATTCAGTATAAAATTCAGTTTTTAGTTTTGCTTTCAAAAGGATTGAAATGAAATCAATAATAATATTTTGTTCCTGCTTTTAAATATATTTCAAAAATTATGAAGTCTAAATTTAATGCAGTAAGGTATCATATTCTGATAAATATTCTGGACACACCAAATTTTAAATAAATGAATGAATGTTTCTATTTTCCACGATCAACTAAGACTTATTTATGAAGTTTTAAATGTTAAAAATTTAGAAAAACTCACCATTTTCATAATCTTAGGCCAATTAATCTTGAGAAACCTGCGCGCTTATTGGTGTATTTTCTTCGAAACGATCGATGGAAAATCTAAAATTATCCTTTTTTTTATTGAATAGTGATGTTCAAATCTTCATAAATCAGTCAGTTTAAGTGATTAGAAATTAACTCTTAAAAGTCAGTGATTTAGTTGATTGGAAATTAATTCTATGACCACCATAAAATCTGTGCTTTCTCTTGTGGTGTATGCATTCTCCTTAATATCCACTGGAATAAAACATCACATACAAAAGTACTACGTAGAACAAACACATCAAAAGTAAACATAACATTTCAATAGTTGCCAAAAATAAAAGAGAGAAAAATGCAATTAATAAGCAGACGATATTTAGAAAAGTACAGATATTTAGACTGGAAAATGAAATTATCTGAAATTAAAAACACGCGCAGACGATATTTACAAAAGTAAAAATATTCAAACCTGAAAAGGAAAATATATGAGTTATTCCATCAATAAATGCCATAAGTTTGTTTACATCTTCATTATTTTATGAGTCATTAAATATCAAAATGGATCCGGGACTGAATAAACACCCTGTATAGAGAGTGTAAAAGATCATAAAATAATTTTTCTTGAATTTATTTTTAGAAAAAATATTATTTCATATTTGTTTCATTTCCTACAGACACTTGCCGAAAATTATATTTTTGCAGATTTCATTTCCAAAAAGATTTAATTTATTTTCAGTTAGAGCTTTAATCAATGTGATGGCAACACTTTGAAAAAAGCTATTTTTTTCTCATGAATGCGAAACGTGCTTAATCCTCATTTTTATTTTTGACGAAAAAAATTATTGAAAAACATAGTTAAAATATTTATTTTAAAATTCATTAAAAATAGAAATTTAATTTTAAGATTAAAACATCGATAATAAATATCGATAATTAAATCGATAATTAAATATTGATATTTTTTATCTTTAACTTCATGTAAAAATCTTTTTTGTGCGGTAATATTTTCGGCAGTTATAGCAGAAACACGTCAAAATTTCGATTAATTTTTAAATAAATAAAATTCTATTTAAAAATTCGAAAAAATAACCCCCAGGTGCACATTCCCGGCCTCCAAGGTATACACGTGCCAAATTTGGTAGCTGTAGGTTTAATAGTTTGGTCTGTAGAGCGCCAACACACACACACACACACACACACACACACACACACACACACACACACATTGAGCTTTATTATAAGTATAGATAGATATAGATGATATCGATAGTAATGGAGGATTTCAAAGTAGAAGTAATCACCGAACGCATTCAAGAGACAGTTTTTTTTAATGATCTCTCAAAATTTCATTTTACTTTTTATGTTTATAATATATTTTTACTATTTGCAAACGAAAAAATTTTGGGCTTCCAAATGTCCATTAAAAATGACTGTAACGCCCAAACAGCGAAATAACTACTATTTTAGTAACACTATCGTGTGGAGTACTACGCATGTGCAGGGCGTCTTGAAAAGTTGCTTACAATCTTTAATGTTAAGTCGGGCATACAGAAGAACATCATTTTAGCAAAGGGATGAAACATGATGAAGAAGGGAGTATTACAACGCGGAGCTTTTTGTCAAGGATTTAAGATAAGGGAAGGACAAGATCAAATGCCAATCAAATTGAGAGCTCCCCAACAATTTAGTTGCAGAAATAGACAACAGATTCGATAAAAGCAGGTCTTTGGAGTGCTTTGAGTAAATATCCAAAGGACGTGCCGCCTAAAATGTTACTCGTTCTGCCCTGTGATGATTTTTATACCCGGAAACGGGAAGCATGGCTTGGAAAATCGAGTTCGGCATGAAATGAGCATGAGAATACTTTTTGGACTTTCGTTTAATAAAATATTAAGAACAATAGCCAACACATTTTGAAAATAGGATTCTCAATTCTTCAGCAAAGTTTTCATGCGAGTCATTTGCCACCGTTTAAAGTATTTGCTTATCTTTCAAGAAACCAGGATTCGATCTTGGAGACTTTTGTTTTTTCAAAATTATTTCAAACTGAATTATATTTTATAAGTAATAATAATTTTTAAATGAATGCGTTGCTAGCTTTTTATGCAAAAAGAAATATTAATTCACATGACATTTGAATTATAATAGGAATTTAATTTCTAAACGTTAAATTAAACATAACTTTATCCACGATAAATTATCTAAAAAAACCATTCAATGTTTTAATTTTTTTTTTGGATTTTAATGCGAATAATTATCTCTTTCAACACTATGAAACTTTCATTATCTCAGAAATGAAAGAGAATAAATGATAAATACATAAGCAAACGATAGAAAGCAGTTCTCGAATGCGTAGGCAGATGGTTCAACAACAACATAAATAAAATTCAAATGAAGTCATTCGTAATCAAATGAAGTCGTAACAACGCTAAAAAGAAAGTTTATGGAATAACGAGAAACGACGGTGGGATGAATGTTTCGTAAATTGTGATACACTTTGAAATTTTTTTCTCGGAAGAATGTCAATAGGAATAATATAAATTTTTCTATAATTTATTTTATAGAAAATCAAAGAAAATACGATGCTGTGTTTAGAGAATCTTATATCATTCTTTAATTCAATATAATGTAGAAGGTGAATTGAGAATGTCTGTGAATATAGATTATGCCAATGTATCGAGGACTGAAAAAATCCCGCTCGGATCTCTATACAACGAATGATTCAAGTTGAGATCAAACGGTGCAGCTAATCTAATTCATGTCAAAAATAACTGGATCGCATCGGAATCCTGAGGCGCAGACTTTCGTGAAACAATGTGGATGGGCGAGGGAAACTCGAAATGCTGAATAAATATCTGGAATTACTAAATAAAAAATGTTTTATGTGAGTGATGGTAGGTAATATTTGCATTTATTTTTAGCTTAAAAATAAATATAGCTTTAAATTAAAATAATAATTTTTAATATTAATTACAAATCAAGTAATGGAAGAATAAGCATTTATATGTGGATAGAAATGAATAAAATTAAGTGCAAAAGTATTTAAAAATTATTAATTTCATTAAATGAAAGTGTAAGGAAAACTTCTCCAAAATCGAACCTTAACATCTCGGATGCTAAGCAGATGCTTTAAGCGAATGAATCGCTGATTCTAATGCTCAGCGACGGCGAGAAATTACTAATGTACACACGCTATGCTAAAAGTTAGAGGGGCCATTTTCGCAGAATTATCATCTATTTCACTGTAATGTTTTGATAAATGAATACCCTAAAGTTACTATACAAAATGCCATAGTGAATATAAGTTTCCAACTCGTGCCCTACTCGCTTGTGAAATATCATGCTTCCGTGAATTTCTATTTCATCAAAATGGTGCGATACTTTATCTGACGCATTCTTTTTCTTTTACCCAGTTCACTGACAAAGAGTGCCACATTATTCAATTCAGGACTCTATTGCAAAAATAAATAGATTCTAAATACCTCTTTCTTTACCTTTAAAGAGTTTCCGAATCCTTATAAACTAAAGTCTTTGGTATTTTGCAAAAATTCATTTTGTAGACGAAAATTTTACTGAAGTTTTTAAAGGTATTCATGTCGGCAAATTATTTATTGTTTTAGGAAAATAGAGGGAATAGTCTTCCTCAAGCATCCTCGCACACTCCATATTGAAGGATATATTCACACCAAGTGCCCAGATTTTAATTTTTAATTTTTTACACAATTGCATTTCGTATTACGAAGTGTAAGGTAAAAAGAAAATGAGCATATATTTCACATTTCTTTTTTTTAAAAATTGGAACTAAAATTCAACACAGAACTACAATTTTAGTTAAATTGGACAATAATTTTCATTTAATTAAGAAGATGAGCTCGCATGCATGCGAATGTACGGACTGACAGACAGTTAGCCCGTTGATGAATTTGCGTATGCATTTCTTAATCAGACTTCAAAGCTGTGTATCGAATTTCATCCATCCCATTCTTTCCAATCAGCAGCCATCACGTTCACTTAGAATCAGGCAAACAAACAAACTATCTGCGATTTTATTTCGTTTAAAATTTGATAAAAATTTCAAAATTTAGAATAAAGACTGCTTACCAGTTTTCATCCGTCCAGATGAAGGCATTTTCGAGTTACCGTATTCACGGGTAGACGTAATTGCAAAAAATATTTTTCTAGGAAGTCGGGAACAAAGAGATGAGTTCCAATCTCGCGATGACCTTGTTTGTCTCTCTTTGTATATTTCGTAAACGGGAAAGTTGAAAAATGGTGTTTGAATACATTTTTCGAATTGTAGGTTGAAAGCCCCCCTCCCCCCGCAAGTGAACACTTCGTGCCACACAATATATGGAAGAAAATCAAATGATGTATTTTGAACACAATTTGTTCCAACAGATTAAAATCCCAAAATTAAAATTTTACTAACAAAGTAATATAAAAAAATATTCCTTTTTCTGAGTAGTCACATTTTTCTCACCCCGTTTCCACACATCGGAATATATAGTCGGATTTAATCACAGTTAGTAAAATATTTAATTTCTTTTCAGATCAGACGATTTTAATTTCACATGAATTCCATTTTCTTTAAAGAAAATGAAGATTTTCTTTCCACTTAGACATTATAAAATTAGACTGCAGAATAGATTGACCGTTGGAATTTTTAATTAATTTTTGCTCATTGCCATCAGTTATCGTTTGCAAGTAAATGAAATAGAGATCCAAGAAAACCCTTTCTTACCATTCAGTAAATGAATTAACTCTAGAATAAGGAAATCAATCAGCACCTATTATTTATATACTCAATGTTGAGCCCTCATTCATAAATTTCTTTAATTAAGTGAATAATATTTTAAAAATATCCTTAAAACGATAAACCTCAGAGTTATGAAATAATTTTCTCTTTGAAACAATTTTTTTCTTATGAAGAAATACGAAAATATATGTGGTTTTCGAACCTCTCGTTCGAGATATTGCAGCACGATTCGCTCTGTCAGTTTGCGTTTATTTGCCCCGATTGTGTGAGCTGTTGGGTGACAGAAAGTATGTCCATCACTCCTTCATTCTCAAAGTAGTTTAGAGTAGTAAACTTAATAAATTTTCTATCCGATTAACAATTGTTTCCCCCGAAAATAAAAGCCCGTTCTTTTAATGAAAATCAATAATTTCATTGACATAAAATTCAATTCATCTCGTCCATCGATCAGGTTTCCATTTTTTTAATCCCCCCTCCCCTTCTTTTTGTGCATGAGATTAGTTTTTTACCACCATTACTTTTTTTACCCTTGTTCATGAAGACTGAATGAACTTGTAGCATTTACAAACTCGAGCTTACATTTTGCATTTTATCCTCAACACACTCCCGATTTTCTAGGATTTGATTAAATTCAAGAGACCTGATCGCCATCACCTGATGTTCGAGTCCTACCTGATCTTCCTCCCGTACATCTTCGCTCTGCTGGCCGTAATGCTTTTCGTGGCCATGATGTTGGGCGTCATGGTTTATGTTTTCCTCAAAATCAAGGAGCACTGCCAAGAGGAGGCTGATAGGCAGTTCGTCGACTGAATCTTCTGCAACACAGATGAAGCAAAACTTTGTTCGAATACAAAGAACTGTATTTAAATCAGTAAACATTTCTGGAACTTCCTCCTTTTGAAATCTTCACTTTCGTTTCTTTCCGTTTCCTTCTCCTGCGTGACTTCTCCGCCGTCCTGATGCTGCGATAAGTAGTTTGCTTGGAGAGTAAAAAGCTGATTGCATTCTTCCATTTAAAGTGATTTACTTTATCTTTAAATAGATGGAAGATTATATTGTTGATGTTTCTAAGCAGATCATCACACTGAATTCTGAAATTTTATACAGATGTATAATTTCTATGACAAGTTTCTGATGAGTTTTCAATATGTTAAAAATTTAATTATTAGTTAATACTTTAGTTTTAAGTGAATTTTAATTTCATTCGATTTGTGTGTCTAGGTATTGAATTCGATAACAAAAATTTACATAAAATGCTACAGTGGACATTTGAGCCTTAGAAAATTGATTATGTTTATTTTAAATCAAATTTATTTTAAAAAATTTGACATTAATGGTTCTTCAAAAAATTAATTCAACAGGGTATTGCCGAATTCGGAGGGATAATAGTAGGCAGCAAGAGGATAAAGAATTACCATACAACAAAGGGTCCCAAACAATGTTTAGGGAGTGAAAATCGGAAAAATATAAGGAATCGGCAAACTGTTTTAAACTGTAAAAAATTAATAAAAAAATTACAAATGGTGTTTAAAATATTAATATTTTTAAAGTGAAAGCACATTCTTAAAGGCTATTTTTCATGTAAGTAAGTAACTTGCCGATTTGATGAACCAGGGGGTCGTAAATTATTGAAAACAAAAAAGTAGTTTAGAACCCTTATCTGCAAATTAATAAATCTTTAAGAATAATAAAAGCTTGAAAATATAAGGAATTTTATACTCTTTAATTTGTTATAAGTCTGTAGTGTGAAAACTGAGTAGGTTTTAAGACATTTAAGAAAAAATTAAAATGTTTGCCAGGACGCATCCCTGCAACATCGGCACCAATGTTTACAGAAGGTATTGCAAAATTCTATCGAAAAATTCTGAGAAATAGAAGTAGGAATCAAGCCGATAAGAATTTTCAAAGAAATATAAAGTCGCAAACGATGGTGAAAATTTATTTTCTGGAATACAGATACAGAATACATTTATAGCACAGTCATTTTAACATAAGAAAGGAGACGATGAGAAACTTTTGTAAAAATTGCTCAATGTTAAGGCCGCGAAAGTCATTCCACAACCGACACCAACGTTTAAAGGACCACCGGAAGCGCTCAAACATACCAGGTGTGCTTGCGATTTCTCCAGCAGCGACGACAATCCGTGCTACGAGATCTTTCAATGTATCCAAAGGTGTCTGATAAACAAGAGATTTCAAATGGTCCCAGAAGAAGAAATCCAAGGAATTGACGTTCGTGAAACGTGGAGGCCAATCAACAGGTCCGCCACGTCCAATCCACGTCACAGGATATGTATCATCTAGGTAGTTATGCACATATTTCAAAAAATGCACTGGGGCACCATCATGCATTAATCACATGTTCTGGCGTGCAATGGCCGATATTTCCTGCAGTAAATCCGGAAGGAGTGCTGCAAGAAAAGAAGGTAATTTTCTCCACTGAGGCTTCGGACCCTGCATTTTGGCCTCGTTATTTTGAAGGATCCTGTCTCCTGCAACTGTCTATTAATATTTGCAAAGACACTGTGGTGTGGACAACGCCTACTTGGATATTGCTACTGGTATATTCTTTGTGCTGGACGTCCATTACCATCCACTTGGCCGTAAATTAAATGCATATACGCATATTCGTCGTTCGTGAAATCTGACATGTTGTTTACGAATGAAACTTATCGACTATCAATTCTGCACTGCTCTTTAATGAATACAAGCTGCTTTTATACTAATCGAACCATCAATTCTGTAATGTTTGCTGCTTTTATATTCCTCGAATGCATGGAAAATTTAGATACGAGAAAACTTCTTCTCGACTACCTTGTTCCAAATCCTTCGCCAGGCTAATTGTCTATTCGATGTCTGTTTTCGCGATTTTCACAGAAAAAACGTCTCCTGCGACCCTGTGTTTTATGATAATTTTTAATATCTTTAATGCCTTTTATTACTTCTCTAAATTTACCTTTCGAACTTGGCAACACCCTTTGTAAACATCGGTACCGATTTGCAGCGATATTTCCTGGAAAACATTTTAATTTTTTCTTAAATGTCTTAAAACCTCTTCAATTTTCACACTACAGACTTATATCAATTTATGGAGTATAAAATTCCTTATATTTTCAAGCTTTTATTTTTCCTAAAGTTTTAATATTTTTGCAGATAAGTGTTCTAAACTAATTTTTCGTTTTCAATAATTTACTGCCCCCTGGTTCATGAAATCAGCATATTACTTATATAAAAAATAGCCTTTAAGAATGTGCTTTCACTTTTAAAAAATTCATAGTTGAAACACCTTTTGTTATTTTTTTATTAATTTTTTACAGTTTCCAAAAGTTTGCCGACTCCTTATATTTTTGAGCTTGTCACTCCTTAAACGTCATTTGGGACCCCATGTTGTATGTTGATTCTTTATCCTCTTGATGCCGCCTATCGCCCCTCTGAATTTGTCGGTCGTATATACGTTATTTGGACTACAGACAAGTGGAATCTGCAATAAAAGATAATTTAAATTTCAATCACCAGGTAGAAATGTTGCGTATATAAAATAATTAAAACCCGAAACTTTTATTTAATCCTATCATTTGTTCAATGAACATCCAGTTTGTGTCAGGCACGTGTTCGGAGCCTGATATAGCAAGTTCAACAACAGCGCGAAATGTTTCTTGTGGAATTACAGCGACAGAGCGTGTTATTATTGCCTTCAGTTCAGGAAGAGTTCACATGCTTTCTTCATAGATATATTATTTCGGGGCTCTCGACATTAGAAATCACAGAGATTCAAATCTAGAGAACGCGAAGCATTTGCTTCTCTTGTCAGGCAAGGTAGGGTGTTGCACCATCTTGCATAGGCATTAGTTCCTAAAAATTTTCGTTCTTGTTGCAGAAATAAATTGCTGTTGCATGAGTGGACACCCATGTTGGAACATGAACCTTTTAAGAGTATTTTTATCAAAGAAAAAAAAGGCCAAGAATTAAATAAGTAGTAAAACTGCATCACACAATAGCGCAGTCAGAATGCAGAGACTGATCATGTATAGCGTTAGTATCCCATATTCGAATTGAAGATTGATAAATCCGTCTGGAGTAAATGCGCCTAATACGACCGCAAAGTGTTCCAAGACATGAACTGTCAACTGCTATTATGGCCAGAAACTGGGAAACAAAGCGATGCGCTTGCTCTCTATGAATTTTCGCTCCACGTTGAATTTGTAGGGATGCCACTTTAGAATGGATCGTGGAACACTTCGTACTGTAGAAAAAGGGTGAGACAAATCATGTTACACCATCTAGCATTTGTTGAAGAATATTGAGAACCGGAGGTTCTCTCAACAATAGTGATTTTCTCCTACTTTCACTCAAAATTGGCTCGCAGAGTCTTGCGTCAGTGAAACCAACTGTCCATTTTCCAGAAGCTCACTTAAGGCAAAATTAACAATCGACTTTTCCAATCCATTCTTCGATGTCCCTTTCCGCAAGCCTTTCTAGCGTCCCGTGGTGCGAGTAAGCTGTTACTAAATGAAAATAATAAGGAAAACCTACGAACCAATCAACAGGGTCCAACCACTGATCTGCTTTAGCTAACTTTTTTCTTACGAAACCTCATGACGTTTACTTATGTCATCAAGGGTTCATTGAGTTCCACCACACTCCATTTCCGAAAGAAATTAAAAGAACCCTTCATAATATATTCCCTATGGTGACATTTTTTGACAGAGTTCTCCAATCCAAACCTTTGAACCGCTTTCAAAAATTTTGCTGTCATGTGAAAGCTCATGACGCTTTGATATGTCGTAAAGGATCGTCCGCATTCTTCCTTTTTTCATTGTTGAAAGATATTTCTAAAACAAAAATTCACTTTGCGCGTTCTATGGAGAAATCTTACCACAGAACACGCCAATAATTTCAAAAAAATATTTTTTCATATGAATGATCACGACTCCTTGATGCGACATTTATAATCGTCTATCTCTACAATCCAAGAGAATTTGCAGAATAAAACTTTGGCTCAGCTCTCAACTTAACAAACTAGAAAGATTTCGCCGTCAATTTCCATTTCAGCCTTAGAAGATATCGTTTCTTTGAAATATAGCTAACCTATGAGAATTGCATCGTTATTGTCTACCTTCTGCTTATATCACTGCAGCTATTCTTTTATTATAACTTATCTTGTGATAAGATGTAGTTTATTTTAAGTGTGTTCACATGATAGTAATTTAATCATGTGGAGGAATTTTGATGAGATCTCAAATGAGAATGATCTCAGTATAAAAGAAAATATTATTTTAAGTTCGAACTGTATAATAAATAGCTTGTTAAGCTTGCAAAATTATGAATGACTTTTCAATCGGAGAAATCAACCCTGTTACCGAGTCACGGACTCTGTCTCAGTTTTATTTCTTGCATCTTGGTGTAGAATTGACAGACGATTCTTGATGACAAATCGTGAATCATACGAAATTAGAATTGGTAAAATAGGTACATTAGGCATTTTTTTTTAAAGCGACAAACTATGTCAAGAATTTTGAAATTTCTCTTGGAAATAGACGGTGATCGAGAGAAAAACCCTTTCTGATTTCATTTTGTTACAAAACTGGAATGTTTCTTCCCAGCACGGTTAAATCAATTACTGGAAAGACCGTTTTACGATCAGCTCTGTTGGGTGCCGATCGGGTGCCGCGTTAGTGATCTCAGTGCTTGGCGACAAACTTGTCGATCATTTGGCAACTTTGGCGACAAAATATATATTAGTGGAAACTTTGAGAATTTTAGCGATCTAGACAGTAGTAACTGGGATACGCCTGACTGGTCCCGAACCTTGTCCTTCAAGAAAAAGATTTGTTTGCTGGTAAGTTGAGTTTCGAAATTAATTTTTGCTTTAAATTTTAACAAAGATATATTTTACACATCATGATGGATTCTTATAAAGTACTTTTTATTGGCTTTATTGTAGGAAAAAATTTGTATGCCAACATAGCTCATTCAGTAAGGTGTCATTTACCAAAAATAAGAAAGGAATTTCAAAAAATGCTGAATGCCTCGCCTCCGTTATGTTGAAAATAAAACTAAATACTACATGCATGAGAAAGGAAAATTATTTTCTATGAGATTAATTTATGATTAAAAATTTATACTTTTCTGAATCTAAGTTTTTAAAATTCCTATTTGCAATTGATTCAGTTGGTTAAGTTATTTATACTGAATTATTTCAAGTTGTTTGATCTGTATTATAAAAATAGTTAGAGACATTGTTTATTATCTTTTCAAATTTCATTGTTTATTAGCTTTCGGGTATATCTCATTATAACGTTCCAGAATTTGACAGTGTAATCAAATTACCGCTACTGGCGTGTGTGAAATTTTAATTCGTATATTTATTCAAAAAATCACGTGTGTTTAAAAATTTGTCATTCAAAAAATACATAAAATTTTTGATAAGTTCAGTATTTTGAATAAAACTAATTATTTAGGCCAGACTTTGATAATGAAAATGAACTAGAGTTTATATTTATTCTGACCTTATATTGAATAAAAGCTTTATTTGAATAATTATTTTTACAAGTAAATAATTTTAGGAATTTAATCCATAAATACACTATGTGCATCAGATCTTCATTTATTTGACAGGAGTTCCAAAATTTGACTTTGAATCTTTTCAGAAAGGATCAACCGCTACCATTCCATTTCATAAACACAGTCATATAACTGCTGAAACTTTAAGATTTCTTCCTGCTAAAGACTTCAGAGAACTGTTCGAAGCTTATTTTGGTGATGGCATGGGAACTGCGGTAGCAGCTAAATACTACAAAGAAGTTCTGCAGATGAAGTCGGATTTCCAGCTAAGTGATTCAACAAATAGTAGGATAAATCTTTTTCGAAGAACAATTGAATATTGGTATGAAAAATGGAGACTTGGCGTGATTGAAATAAGTTGCAAATTCCAAATTTAAGAACTAAGTGGGCCCTTATTTGAATGATTTTCAGTATTTATTTAATCATTTCATAAGATCAGTGGTGCGTTTAGTTTATATATATTTCGTATGTGTGTTTAATACTGAATTGAGACATTTGTGATTTATATGTATTCATTAACATTTATGTTATAGTTTGAAATGCAAGACCAATAACGTGCATAGTGCTTCAGTCATTGGCTATGATTTAAAAATTACTGTAGAATAAACGTAAAGGTGACGTTGAATTATTTTGTGAGAAGATATACCGAATCATTTTATTTTGGTGACTGAAAAAAATGTAGACAATGATATTTTTAGAAAAAAAGTTGCGCACATCATGTGGTTCACAGACTTTTATATTGAATAAATGTCATTGTCTATAAATATATTGTTATTATTATATATTCTCTAACTTGTAGGTTACATATGTCTTTGGAAAATCACTAACACTTTTTTAATTTTTTTGTTTATCATTATTCCTATTTGTGGTAAAAACGTTCCTCCAGTTGAAGCAAAACAAAAACATCAAATAACTTATTTGGCACTTGGAGAAGAGATCAATTGATTTTTTTACCAAACATTTCCACAATTTGTGCAACTTTTTATTAAATCACTGTTCCATTTATTATTCAATTCATTATTAATATATTATATATCATATTTACATAATATTTAATTTATCATTAATACGTTATATAGTATCGATGCATATTATTTCATTCATTATTTAATATATTATTCATTAATAAATTCATTTATTAAGACGGAATAATTTATTATTATGAAGAAAGAGCTTTAATGAGTCGGAGAAAGAGCTTTAATGAGTGTCTCTATAAACTTTGTTTACACCTTTTGATAAACTAAAGTATGTAATACAAAGATAATAATATGAAAATGAATTCATTTGATTTAATTATTTCTTAGTAAAATATTTATCCTTCTCGTCTATACATTTCCTGTTATTTGTGTCAGTTTTTTTAAATGATTAAATTCAACACACAATTTCACAATTACACAAATAACAATTTCCGCATCTGGCGTATCCACAAGAGTGCAACCTACATCCATTGCCCGAAGAGCTTTTGGAATGACGAAAGGCAGCAAATAATTAGCATGTTGTCGCTCATTTAAAGGGCTTCAAGTTCCTCCTAAAAGAAAGCATAACTTCACAGAAAATATGAAATATAAACCTAATGCTAAAAAAAACAACTTAGAATCTTTTCTTGATAAAGCTTTGAATGATTTATTCTATTTTTTATATGTAAGATAAAGTTTAAATTTATCACAATGCTTATTTGTATATTTCCTCCACTTGGAATGTAAAATTTCTTATAAGAAAAATGTTATTCTGTTCTTGTTTCTGCTTATAGATAATATCTTCAATGAAAAAAAAAAGTATATTGAGTCAGTATCTAAGTTGCTGGAAAAGCTTCTTATATATATTCTCACATTATATATTTTGCTGATAAGCTTAACATTGTCCATATGTTTGAAAGGGTTGCTTCTTATTATTTCTTACGAAATTGTATGTTTATATTCTCAGTAAATATTTACTTCATAGAATTTTTTTTAAATATGATACCATTGTTTATAATGATGCTTAAAAGTATAATGAATGTTTTAGCTTTCAAAACTATTAAATTAACTAACAGTTATATTTCTTAAAAATTACAAGACATAAATTGTCCTTTTAAATAGTTACACTATAGCTTCTTCTAAATTTGTATTATAGAAAATGTAAACAAACATTGTTTTCTTTAGTATAATGTTTTATTCTCGTAAATCTATGTGCTAGGCACAAATATTATAATTTTCTTCTTTATTATAGCTTTCTCTAATTGCAATTGTAAATATAAATGCTACATTTTTGCTTCATTCAACTTATATTTAAATAACAGTTATTGCAATACATCATTTGTTTAATTTTGTAACACATTTTGTAATATTGGTTGTTATGTCTGAAAATGTCAGATTTTTCTACTGTTAGATTTGTTCATTATGCATAAACTAAGCGTTTTTCAAAGAAAAAAGATTGGTCATAAATATTTTAGTAAAAAGGAAGAATTATTTCTATACAAACAAAAGATAGATTTTTTTTATTTGGGAAATTCGTGATTTTTACAGGCCTGGCACATTTCCGAATCAAATACTCCAGAATCTAGTTTTTTCATTCTTGACATGAATGAACTTCCTTTTGTGCAATAATTCTGGAGTCATTTTAATATCTGAAGAACTTTTCGTACAAATTCAATCCTTTTATTGTTCAATTAATCCTTGGTGTTTGTTACGATTTTACTCCTTGGTGTTTAGAGCGATGCATTAATTTATGAAGATCATCCTTTTTTGCTCCAAGCTTCAGTTGTATAATTTTATATTAAGTCATTTAAAATGCAGCATAATTATAGTAAAATAAACCCTGGGATCTTAATACAAATTATAGATAATAAAATTTCATAACATATTTTAAAATTCTATTCTTCTAATTTTGTCAAATCTCCTTGCTTTCTCTCCTTTTTTCACTTTTATTTTTAGATATTGATGTTTTATGGTCTATTTACTTACTTTAATAAAAAAATAAAGTACTTAATAAAAATATCAAATAAGAGTAAAGTGTTTGATACTTTAATTAGTTGAAATGCTTTTTGATAGTTTAAATGCTATGAATATTTAAAGATTCGGTTGATTAAAAATAGCAGAAGGGGTGATAAGTTTATTTTTAACATTGCATTATGTAGCAACTCATATTTATATTATTAAAAAATTTTGAATTAAAAAAATTTAAACTGTTAATAAAATTGCAGATTATTTTACTGGAAAAATGATTGCTTTGTGGTAAAGAAATTCAATTAATGTTTCTAAATTGATTTTTAAATTGATTAAATAACAGCACTATTTATATTTCGATATATTTATAAACCCTCGAGACATTAATAACTAACAATAAAATAAAGCGAGCTGCGCAGGTTTAAATTGAAATCACTGCAATAATCTAAGATCTTTGACTATCGATAGTTGGAGCAGAAAATGTATATGTCAGTAGAACAATAACATACAGCATTAAAATAAATGATACATAGAAATATAAGGATTTAAGAGTTTGTTACTTTTGTCTAGAATAAAATATCTGCTAGATATCAGAAAAATTCATAATAGGATATGCCTTAAATCTATCAAAACCTTAACTTCGGCAACCCATTAATTTCCTTTGAAGTGACAGCACAAATTTCAACACAGAAAGAAACAAGATAAATGATTATTTATCCCAATGTAAAGGTTATAAACAACTTACTACTATATAAGCAATTTATTTTTTATGAATTAGACTTCCAAATTATTAGCTGATAACTTGCTGTTGTTTGGAAAACATTTATGCATATTTTTAATGTAAAATCTAATTTTGGATAAATTATAATGCAAACAATCCCTTTATTACTTCGCACCACGTGATTGACTGCCTCGTTTATTTGTGTTTATTGGAAGATGAAGAATATAACATTTTTATCCTTTCTTTCAGTATTTTAGAAACTATTAATTACTTGAATTCAATAAAATTACCAAAGATAAATATAAAATTCAAAAAAGTAGTGGAAGAATAAACCGTATTCTGCGGCGTATTTTAAAATCGTCTTCATTAAATTTCCAAAAAAAATTAAGACACTCAAAAATGATTTAACTTTGTTAAATTGCACGGAAATGAATTTAATGTTACTGGGAATTTAAAATTCAGAATTTTTAAATATTAAAATATTTCTTGTGACATAATTCAAAAGTTACTTCTGAAACGCGACAAATTTTAAGTGAATTACTAATTAATTAAATGTTCTTTGTATTTTGAAAAATTAATGGTATTTTTTTTTCTTATCATAAAGAATGAATATGCAAAGTTTGTTTGAAATCAGCCAAGGTGTTTAGGAGAAGATGTGGGCACACAGATACATAGACACGACTTCCATATATATTAAGATAAATAACATTTTATAAATTTGAAATACAGTAAAATACTTTCTTATTTAAGTAACAGGAAAATATTCTAAATATTATTAAACGGAAAATTATAATGAAAAATATAGACAACAAAAACAATAATGTATGCTTTACTAAGATTAACATACATTGCAAAAGATTAAGTTGAATTCATTCAGTTTATGCGATATAGTTATAAGACGCATCAAACCCAAGTTGTGCCGAAAATCTAAGCGACAGCAAGCAAGATGTCACCAAAGGAGCGAACCAATGCTATTTCTCGATTTTCTTCCATATATGAAATAGGGTTGGGAATGGGAATATGCTCCCGGAAACTATAAAAGGCTGGCCCTCTCAGGCTGCAAGGAATCGTCATTCCCTCTCCAGTCATGGAAGGAGACGGACGTTCTGAGAGCAGGTGCTCTAGTAGTTTTTCTAAGAGCAGCGACCGACCGAGAATTATGAGTGTAGGTTTCAAAGATAATCATTCAGCAAATTCGGGAACGGGCAACAAACCAAGTAATGTTGCTCCGTCCAGTTCAAGTAGTTATGCGAAATACAAAGAGGAAAAAACCCAGCATAACCCACATAAAATCAAAAGCACAAAATACGCAAAAGAAATTGAAACATGTATGGGAAAAATATAATGCACGCAAAGAGTCAAACGAGAATTTCCCCAACTTTGAAATAGACCTCGCCGTAAATGAAGATAAACCAATGGACACTGATGACACAACACAAGCTTTCCCAAAGAAAAATCACTCTAGCAATGATAAATTTCAACTTGTTAATCCAAAAAAGGCAGCCAAAATAAGGAAAACAGATGACGAGAGCATGGACACTACTAACAGATATGAAATCCTGAGCCACAACCAAGCCAAGATACCCAAGAAAATACCAACAATAGACCGGCTTGCATAAATTTGAAACTCTCAAGTAGCTATAATCTGACACTCCAAGAAATCCATAGAAATTTCCCCCAAACAGAAAACAAGCTTATTCGCAACATGATCTCAATTCAACCAGTTAATTAAGAAGATAGAGCAAAAATCATAGAGATGTTAACGGAGAGAAAAGAAGAATTTATCCTATCCGAAAACTATGATGAAAGACCCATTAAGGTTATTCTCAAAGGACTCCCAATAGATACAGATAAAGAAGAAATTGCCAGAGAACTCACTGAAAGAAATTACAACATTGTTCGAATCTCACAACTAAGAAACTACAAGTTGAAGACCCTGTACCCTATCTTCCTCCTTGAGGTAAAGAAGTCCAGAAGTGCCCTCAATATTTACAACGAAAGAACCCTCCTTCACCTTAAAATTAAAATCGAAAGCTACAGAAGAAAACAAACCGCAACTATCTGTTATAACTGCGCTGGCTTTCATCATTCCGCAAGGAACTGCAGAATTTCACCAAAGTGCACAAAATGCGGCGGCTCGCACGCAACCAGATCCTGCAGCATCACAGAAAAAATTCAAGACACAGTTTGCGTAAATTGCCAGGAAAAGGGTCACACAGCTGCCTGGAAAGGGTGCAGAAAATTCCCGAAATTAACATCAATCAACGGGAGACCCTCCTACGCAGAGATAACAAGAAAAACCCCAAGAAACCCAGTCCAACAACCCATCCCCACACCTCGAAAACAGAACGCGGAACCAACTTTGACAGCTAATGAAGAACTACCCTCTCTACAAGAAACGCTGCAAATCCTCAAGGAATTAAGAGAAATCTTTAAAGAATTCCCCAATTTAATTGAAGCGGCCAAGCTAGCGAGGAAAACTGAAAACAAAGAAGAAAAAAAGTTGATTATTCTCAATGCGTTGATCGGCTAAGTTGCACCAAAAGTTAAGTTACTCCTCCTCAATAACCCAGCTTACTGATTGGCTACTCACGGACAACAGTTTATCCCTCATCTAACCCAGAAAACCGTCTGCATCACCCTCTCCTACTCCCCTGACAACCTACATTCCTATTGGCCAAGACATCTTTCCCACTCTCCCTCACCCTCAAAGAGCAAATTTCGGTAGAAGTTCCAAGGCATTCTCTCTCCCTTCACCGTCTCATCAAGAACCATCACAGTTCATGTCATCCTACCTAAAAGCCATGTGGATACAGTTCTATCATTAAGGGGATAGTCCTATTCAAGGACGGGTGCCCCGATAAGTTTTCCATCGAACTCGAACTTGAAAAGCTGCAAGGAATCGTACCTAGAAAGGATCCTACTGAACCAAGTAGTTACAGACCTATATCCCTACTCCCATCAGTCATCAAAATTACAAAACAAATAATTCTCAATAGGCTAAGTAATTACTTGAAAGAGAAAAAGATTTTAAATCTAGAACAATTTGGCTTTTGTAAAATCTTATCTACCATTCACCAATTAATCAGAACTGTTGAATTTATTAAAGAAGGATTCGAATGTGAACCAAAAAACTGCAGCTGTTTTCCTAGACATTCAGAAAGCTTTTGACAGAGTTTGACAAGACGGCCTTATTTTCAAACTCATTAATTAGAACATTCCCCCACATTGAATCAAAATTATCATATCTATCATATCATACCTTAATAATAGATCCTTCAAAATCAGAATTAACAATGTATTCTCTGTTATCAAACCCATCCAAGCAGGTCTAGCTCAAGGATCTAAACTAGGGCCTATTCTATTTTCTCTATTTATTAATGACATCCCCAAGCAACGTAACACCGTGTTGTGTATGTACGCTAATTGCACAGCAATACTAGCTAGAAATAAAAGTCCAAATTTCATCACCATGGTTTTGAACAGATATCTTAAATCTCTTGAGGACTGGTTTACAAAATGGAAAGTTGAAATTAATGCTAGTAAAAATAAAGCCATATTTTTCAAGAAAACTAACTGTAAAAATAGCCCCCCTCCCCGTTAACATTAAAAATCAAACTATCTTGTGGTCTAAAGAATTAGGCGTAATTATAGACAGAAAATTAACTTGGAAACCCCATTTCATTTACACAGCTAAAAAGTTTCGAGACCTAACTCGTAAATTATTCCACTTAATCTCTCGAAACTCTTAAATGAGTAGGCAAAATAAAATACTTATTTACACTGCCTATTTGTGTCCAGTACTAACTTATGCATGCACGCCGCGGGAATATGTAGCTGAGACAAATTTAAAAATAATAGAACCCCAGCAAAACAATCTAATTAAGAACTTATGTAAAATGAAATGGTTTATGACAAACCCCAATATGACTTAGACTACCCTCCACTAAAAAAAATTGTTAAAGTTCTAGAGGCAAACTTTTTCAAAACCATGGATAATAACGACAACGATACAATAGTTAAAATTCCCAAGTATACCCAAGTTTAAAGTACAGAAAACCCCGTAATATTTTACTATAATCTCAGATTCTCCACGCCTTATTTTAATGCTTTATCATCAATTCAAATTTGTAAAACAAGCTAAATCTTAACTCATAAGACACCAATATCTCGTGCTCAAAAATTTCGAAGTCCAAAGACAGCATAATCCCGCATGCCATACTCTGCAACAACCAATAGGAAAGAGTCCTGACACCCGCCACCTCACCTCCTCCTCCATCCTGGCCAATACTATTTAAGAAAATGCAACAAGCCTTCATATCCCTTTCAAAGCTCGACGAAGACGGTCAAGACAACAGAATGACTGTCAGCCCTCTACAGCTAACCATTACCGTGGATAAGCCCCTACCGGGGCTAGGAGCCCCGTCAAACCAACTCACATGTGCTGCAAGGAATCGTAGTCGGAGTCGTTGACAAGTAACGAGTCGTCGAGAGGACCATGAAGCAAGGGCGGAATAGTGCATCGTTGTGTGGAGTTGAACTGCTGTGTGCCGAGTCCCGCCGTTTATTGTAGAAGCAGTGTCATGTCGTGTGTGGAGTATCCAGTCGTGTAGTAGTGAGTCGGCAGTTGAATGCAGCTAAAGCGATCAGACCGTTTAGAATTTCAGCCGTTTCTAGAGACCGTAGATTGAAGCTCCGAAGATTCCTTCTCCTGTTGAATTCTGTCTGACCGCTTTGTGTGCTGTGGGAGTTGTTACTACCAAATTACTATTAGTGGGCTACTGTCTGTTGTAGTGTGTATTTCCTGTGTTCGTCTGAGCTGTACAAATTTGCCGTCTTTGTATTAGTGTCTTCGTGTTAAATAAACGTCGTTGCTGTTTTCTACTGAGGCCTTCTGATTGTTTTCACACCATATACCCACTACAGGCGAATCCGGTGATTTTACGGATTTAGTAGTAGTGGAATCAGTAACAATGTGAAATTCCTGCGACCATTAGTAGAATTATTTCGTATAAAACAAAAATTTGAAAAATCGTTACGATGTTTGTGGTTGAGGGTATGTTCTTTGATTTTGCTAATTATTTTTAAAATATAGATGGTAGGCGAACAACGGTTTGTCGTACGATTAATATTAGATTAAAACATGCATTTTTATCTTAAAAAATGAAATTATTTTTAAATTTTGTACGTTTATAAGAAAATTTCGTATTTCTTAATACGGAATTTCTTATTTCGCATTTCTTAACGGGATTCCATAAAACTTTTGATATTTACTGTAACAAGAATGTCCCTGGAGTTTTAAAAATTTCCTGTGCGAACAAAGGAAATTCAGAAAATCAGGTCATGACGGACATGAACATTGACTGGCGAGTCTTCACTTGCTGCCATACGTGTAAAGTCTTTTCCTCTTGTTTTCATTGCAAGTTCGATATTTCATTTCAGAGTGCCAATGTATCAGCTCGGACCTGCAATTACTCTTCACCACTTCCTTCCCGCCTCATTCTTTTAAACTTCATTGTATTTTGAAATTTCAAAAGTGCGTTGTTTTGAAATCTCAGTCTACGAGATTCCTCATCTTCTATGAAGCTTGCAGGCAATTACTGAACGCCTTAATTTTTCATCCTTTATGCTAGAACGAATAAAAGGAAGGGAAATCTAGTGCCAACAAGATTCTTTTCTGTATTGCACCTTCTCACAGGGCGAGGTAGAGGACATGAGGAATGCTGGCTCAGTTTGCTATTTATAGAGTAATGTGATTTAGAAATAGGAATCTGCTTTGAGGCAGTTATTACACTCCCAAATTAGAGTCAAAATATTCAGAGCTGCAACTATTCATCTCAAATTGATGCAGATTACTTTTGGAGAAGATGCAAAGGATGCTTGGCTAAAAGATAGTCATAAAAATTACCGCCAATGGGCGTTCTGTGATAAAAGCATGAATTTTAATATTCAGTCGGATTGAGCACAATGAAGAGATTGTTAAATAAACATAATGAATTTTTTATGAATTATATGTTTTTTTTCTCTTCTCAATAAAATGTGGAGATTTACAATTTTCCTTTATCAGAATAGTTTTTTTCCACCAAGAGTTTGCGAAAGTTTTGAGTTTTGAAAAACATTCGAAAATGATTGCAAGCAAATAATTGAAGAATTATTTGGGAATTTGAAGAAACCGCATCTAAATGTAAGTTATAAACCAGTGGGCGTGGTCTTCCTAAAACTTTCTCGTTAATAAAGGTGTTATCCAGAGAACGCCTTCCGTACAATTGTTACGAAATATTAAAATGAATATAAAATAAATTTTGGCCTTCATTTAGAACTTTTAATCAATCTGTCGTGTGGTTTTCGGTGATTAATCCCTGCCATGCCAGTTAAGAGTACCTGAAAATCGAATCTGGGTTTTAGATGCGCCCTTTGAAACAGAAAGTTGATAAAAATCAACATTTGAAATTACAAAATTCCATACCAAATTTGATATATTTAAATCATTGCGTTTTTGATTTATCGCGTTTATATATTTACAGACCAACAGACGGTCAAACCCTATTTCGATTTGGCTCAAAATTTGATAGATGTCTACACCATAAATGTTATATCTATGCCAAATGGTCGCACATTTGTCGCCAAACCCGCATGTCACTGATCTGGCATCCAATCAGCATTTAACAGAGCTGATCGTAAAGCGATTTTCCCAACGATTGAACCATCCATGCTGGGAAGCAACATTACATATTCATAATAATGTTCCCCCCTTCAAGAACTGACGCCCCGGCAATTTCAACCTCCTCCCTCCAACCAACCAAATTTCAGGATGGTCCAACAATGTCTTCCGAAGTCCACTTGAAAGCCAGAGATTCGCCTTCGTCGCCAAAGCTTTCACGAGAATATTTCCGTCTATTCCCGGCTCATTCTCGTCACACGACACACGAAAACTGCCCGCAGCTCTCAATACGAGATATTCTAAAGAGAGCATCTGCCGTTGCGGTTCCTCTGAGGCGACGTAATTTGTCCAGAGGCACATCGAGATTCCTCGGCTTCTATTCGTGTAATACTCCTATTCAGATCCACAACAAAGCCGAATTCTTGATGGAGGTCCAGATCGAGATTTCAGGGTTCGGCGGTTCGAGCCGCGGAGACTTTATCAGCAGCAATCCGCAAGGAAATACCAAGATGCTTGCTAACAGGTTGTCTCTTCAACTTCTGAGACAAATCCACTCCCACCAGGGTTGCATTAGCTCCTGTGTCTACGGACATCGAAAACGCACATAGAAGAATTCAGACAGCAGAAAACTGATTGTTCCTGAAGGTTGTATTTATGAGTGCAAGAATTAAACTGAATTTCGCTTAGAATTCGATACCATTCTAGCGTAATTAATCAAAGATTAAATACAATTATAAACGATATAAACTATCTATCAGTGAAATTCTAAAGGGACTCTAAAAATAATTCTTGTGAATAGTTGAAAGAAGATAAGTAGATTGTTCAGAAGATAATACGAAGTTTCAATTGTCGCATTCATTTTTTTAAAAATCTAGCATCAACCTTTTTAGGTTTTCAAAGAAAAATAATTTTCTTTTACTTTCTGTCAGTGTACAATGATAAATATTGGAACGGCTTTTGGGAAAGAAAAAAAAATTCCTTTTGACTAATTAGGAAGTAAATATAGATTTTTTTTTAGTTTTTTGCAATTTTTAGATAAAAACGATGAAACATCGCATATTACTGATAATTATTTTATTGCTGTCGAATAATACAACAATTATTTCAAAATAAACAATATTAAGATATTATAAGAGTTAAATACAAAAAGGTTTAGACTTTCTTATTGAACATCTTATTGGTTTAAGCAAACGGCACACGATTGTATAAAACGGTGAAAGCTAAAAGCTAAAAATAAACAGCTGACTCTTTAAATATATTTGTAGCAATTAACTAGAGTTTACAATTTTTCTTCTTTCAGTAAAATGAAGAGAAAAATGATTTATGATAATATTTTAAAATATCATTTGGTTTATCAATTATATTGGTGAATCGTCTGTTTTTTTAATCATCATTAGATCTTTTCTGTTGTACTTTTGAATATTTCAATTACAATTATTAATTGGCGTAAAAGCAAATATACTATTTTATTTTTGATATACTTTATTAAAAAAAGGCAGTTTTCGTTTTTACTTTCTCGTAGACGAAGTATAAAAGAAAGTACGGGAGTTGTCAAAAAATTAGAATGAATAAAAAAAAATAAAAATAAAAAAAACCAATGAATCGACGAATCTCCACTAAACAGATTTTTGGCATTATATCTGTCTGTAACAAAGATAATCAAGAATGCTTTGAGCTAGAATATCGAATTAAATGTAGTTTATATTGCCGCATTGAAAAGAATCAAGCGACTCTCCATGGCCGAATGGTCACAGAACTGATCTCATAATCAAGGGATTGTGAGTTCGAATCCCTCGATTCACAGTCTGTGTAAATATTTAATTCCTTGATTTTATGTTTCCCTTTATTTCATGTTCCAGAAGATTCTGGACATTTCTTTAGTTTACCAGACAAGTATTCTGGACTTTTCTTACTATCTCCAGAAAAGTGTTCTGGCACTTTCCCTGCTAGTATAAAAGCAGAAGATTTGTCAGTCACTGTGTTCAGAGTTCAGTTAATAAATTGATTTAGCTCTACTTCTTGTGTGTGTCATTGAGTTCCACACTAGACTACCCACGTGACAATATAAACTAGATTATTAAATGCGGTATATGGTCTTCGCATGAAACTTATAGATTGCTATCAAATTTTGAACAAAAACCATTCAAATAAAGTTTGTCTGTATGGTTGTCAAAACATAACTATAAAAAAAGGGAGATAGATGGATAAAATTTGGTTCACAATTTTAATATCTGAAGTATAAATTTAAAAAAACACATACAAACAACTATTTGAATGTATGATATTTGGTATGTGACTTTGCGAGTACAAATGTAGTTCTATATCAGATTTTGGTTAGAGCCGGCGTGAAATAATACATTTAAAGCACAAATTTGATTTTTGCGTACTTGTTGTTGAATGTCAAGGATTAATCGCTAAAAAATCGCCAGTAATAACACGATAGATTCATTAAAACTGCTGCATTCGCACCAAAGGTCTGTTATTCACCAATATCACTTGCTACCTCCGCCAATATCCACAACTTTATGTGGCAGGAGCGGAATCCTACCTTTATTAGAGAGTACGAGAAAATCTTGGAGAGACAACTCCCGCAAGTTTTTAACACAGTACACTCTCAATAATACTGCAGACATCAAACCAGAGGACCGCCAGATTTGCAAAATGAAATAGCAAATAAGGAAGAGAAAAATTCCTTTGAAAAGGCCCTTAAATGACATGATTTATGTTTATAGCATAGAATTATGCAAAAAATTATTCTAAATGAAAGAAAAGAAATCGAACTATAATTATAAACTGAGTAACGGCGTCATTTACTCTTTTGAAGCATAGCTGACATATGTAAATAAATCGGTCTATTGCATTAAAATTCAGTTTCATTATTAGCGTCTTCTTGGATAGAGAAATATTAATTAAATCTTTACCACAATATTTAGTCATTCTCAAAGAAGAACTCTATTTCTAAAAGAAACAAAAGTCAAGTGAGTGACTACTCTTAACCGTTACAGAGAATTTCGGGATCAGGGAGAGAGGAAGTGAATGTCATCACGAAGAAAATACAGTTTTAGAAAATAATTTGGTTTAATTTAAGAAGTGAAATGAAAATAAAATAAAAATGCTTCAAAGAACAAGATTATTATAAAACATATTCAAAAAATTAAAACACGAGCGCCTACCACAATTTTCGACGCTGGTCATTGTTACATAATATTACCAATAAATTTTTTACTTTATTTTATTTTTATTCAATTGTGTTCTTCAAACAATGACACCTTATCCCACGTGCATTTAAAGAATTTCATATTGGGGAAAGGAAGTAAGAGCAAAAGTTATATTTACTTTCTTTTAATGTGGCAACATAAATAGTATTAGAAATCCCCACTCAGCTCTTCACTTGCCACTGCAGTTATCGAAATTTGATGTCATCTTCTTTCCTCAATCGAAGGGAAGCTGCAGAGAACTCACGTCATTGCCACCACCTCTACAAACTCATTCGAGATTTCTTTGTCCTTGCAACATATTCCAGAGTGATTAAAATCCAATAAGAATTATTCTGGTTATCAGGCCCACGAGAAAAGGAGAGGGGAAAGCGTTCAACACGCACGCACGCAAACCATTTCAAAGCAGGGTTTGGATTCTAGGAACATGACAAAAGAAAACATTTCCAAAATCATACCAGGGGAACCGTTGCAACAGGCAATCTTCTTTAAGAAAGTATCTAAAAATTATTCGATGAAATTAAAGCGTTCGCCTAAATGTTTTTAATTTCATTTTATCGACCAGAATCAAATAATCATATTTCTAGCTCCTTTAAATGATTTCTTTCTTTTATTTTCCCTTTTTTAATTAAATAAAGTGCAACCGATTTGGAGTGAGCATTTTAAGTATTTTCTTAAATGTTGTGAATTTTAATTTATGATTTGAAGGTGTTACACGCGGCTGAAAATTCCATGCATATATACTCATTACATATCAAAAGTAAAAAATAAAAATTAAAATTAACTTCTTTTTTTTTACTATTGTTATTTTGTTTCCAATTTAGCTCATTTTTTTTCAGCAGCCAGCTATAATTTAAAAGTTTTCTGATAAATATATAACAGAGAAAAATAACTCCATCAAGAAACATTTATGTTTTGATATTCTGAAAGATTTGGAATTGTGTATTTATTTTATTATCAAAAGTAAAACAGTCATTCCAAGCATGTAACTAATTCTACTGTGCCATTTAACAATTTCATTCAAAAAGCATTTCGTAAATCATTCATTCCAATTTTAACACGATAATAATTATAAACTGAATATTATCTATAAATGAGTTGTATGTTGCGACAAGCTAAAATCATTCAAAACGCTCTATAGCGTAGAAGGGACAACAACTGGGTCTTTTTTAAACCGAACACAACATTTTTGAAAATATCTTCTAAACTATTATTTGATGTACATGGTTATATGACATTGTGTAGCTTTTAACAATATAATATTGTAAAATGCTTTGATGTATCAATAATATATACCATATTCATATACATTTTGCAATATAATAATATTATATTGTAAAATATATAAGACCCATATACATTTACATTGAAAGCAAGTGAATAGTGTTGTTCATTTTGTGTTTAATACTTCTTTAATATATCTTATAAATGCTTATATTTGTCTGAATATACCTAAAATATTGAAGTTCATAAGTAATTCTATTCGTTACCAATTCTTTTCTCACCCCAATTTTACTATTACAAATTGTAAATTCATACTTCTTCCATCTGATACTAATATCACGTTTGCACAATTCTTTTACAATTATCGCATTCTCATTTACGCTTCTCTACCTAGGGAAGGGGCGGCGCTACCATCATTTATACGAAAAGTCAAAAAGACCTGAAGTCATGATGTGAAAAGCTTCCTATTTGTCTTCACTAAGGATGTATCGCTTGTGTCTTCTGAGAACAAGCGCGTATTGTTATTACAGAGCACTTTCCACCATGATGAATCTCCATAAGCAATGCTGTTGGTAAAAAAACATAGCATCGCTCTCGAATATAAAGGGGCAAAATGAGCACTCTCGATGCACTGTTAGTAAACTTACAATGTGAAACGGAAAACAAGCTGATGACCAAGAGGATTTTTTTCTTCAAAATATTGGGTATCTCTATTAATAATATTTAGGCCCACTCTGAATAATGAACAAAATAATGAAGTATAGAATCGTCGAAAATTTTAGAATTACCTTCGTTAAGCCATACGCTTTAGCTGGGGATCAGAGGTAGGTTTACAAAGGCGATAGCAGAAGTAATGTGACAAAATGAAAGAAGCGCTGCAGCTGAAAAGACTGGCTCAATTACAAAGAAAACAAGCTTTGTGTGTTGTGTAAAAGTGGCCACAAAACTATTTTATTTTGCAACATTTACCAGAATTGTGTGTAGAATGTAATGGAGATATTTCATATTTAACTACTTGGTATTATGCTTACTTGTAAAGCATACTGATTGTATTTCCGAAATCATAAACACATGCTTTGCGTTATATGCATGTTGTCTTAATCATATCATATCAGTATTGCTTTCGTCATGCTTTAACTGATATTAGACATATTAAAATGTTTAGTTAGGATTGTATATCAATTATCAATATGTTTTATATCAAAAGACGTAATTTATACGTCTCTTTGTTTCTACATATATATTTTCCAGTTTTCACAGTTTGTAATTTATCGTGCTACCGAAAAGTAAGCAACCCCCTCCCCCCTGTGTCCAATTTGCCCGAAAGTCTAAAGTGAGTGTCGCCAATAAAAGGCACGACTGGATTTTAAAAAGTATTTAAAAATTTAAAATTTAGGAAAATATTTTAAAATTTAAAATTTAATTTAATTAATTAAAATGAAAGGTACGACCGGATTAAAAAAAAGAATATTTAAAATTTAAGGCAAAAACAAATAAAAAACGGACGTTTTTTTAAACATTAAATCTGAGATCATTAATGCGCATAAATCATTTTCATACCAGCTTAAAATTTCTAAAAATGACTTATTATCAATACTAATTTTATATTTGCGAAATTTTTTTCCCGATTTTGATAAATTTTCAAAATATCTTTAAATATATATATTACAACAATATTTATTGCTTGACTTTTCGAATTTATACTCACCACTTCGTGACAGTATAGTAATATGTGATATATAGTATATGATATTGTGACCTAAAGCATTTTCATGCTACGATATTCCGAACTAAAGAGTCGGATAGCCTTAAAAAAATCGTGTTGGGATGTGTAGACAGATGGTACGGTATTGACGAAAATGAATGACATGAAATTAAATTTTGGTCATCCTCAAGATAAAAGCGCTTATAAGTGCCTTTCAAGGGACGGTCAGAGGGAAGTACAGATTTGCTATAATTTCTTATTATGAAAACTGCTTCCGTCATTAATTTAATTATACATTTACTGCGCAGTTATTATATTTAAAAAATGCTCATTGAGAATGATTTTGAAAAATCTATTATAATCGAAAGTTTTCATTTATGTGCAAATTTTGTTTTCGATTCTGAAAAATATTTCTATTTGGAAAGAAAAATAAATTTTTTGGTGATGTCGTAATTTATTAAAAGCGATAAGTTTCGATGCTCATAGTTTAATCGCGCACATTCTAAATATTGGCAAAAAAATAGAAAAATTACCTAAGGAATAGGAATGCGGGCGTTTTTCCTGAAAATTGAAAAGCAATTGGTCCCTATCTTTCACAAAACACTCCATCGTAGGAGGGAGGAAATTCTCGAAAAATTCTCACCGTAAATGGTCTAAAGCAAATACAGTCAAATTTATGAAAATTTTGAATTCTTTTTTTTTCTTGAACACAATTGCAAGTAAATATATCAAATAAAACTGCAGAAAGTAGATGCCTCTAAAATGCCTCAATCGAAGCAACTTTTACGCTTCGCTAGTATGCTTTATAATCTTCTTCCCCAATTACTCAGCCTGCCATATTCTATATCTGAAAAAAACTTTAATAAAAAAACTTAGTTTTTTTTGTTGTAAAGATTTAATGTGCAAAGGTTTTTCTTTGGTTTTTAAGATTTTCTGGGTATTTTTGTTAACAAAATTTCAAATCTGTGTGTTAATCTAAACTGTGTTAAATGTTTCAGCCTAAAACATTCAACAATTCATATTTTTATATTATATATTTGGTATGTTAAGTGACCATCAAACGAGGATATAGTTTCGGAATATATTTATGTCACGTGCCCCAAAATATGTCTTGCAGACTGACAGCGACAAATCATTTAGGCAAGCCTCAATAACCAGATACTGCGCATCTGCAACACATTACGTGCATGAAATAAGAATCATCCAGTATCCCCGATGCAACCGACATTAACGTTAGACTTCCTGGAGCCCTCATTACTCTATAATTTACAAGGATTTTCTCGTTGTCAACATAAACCTCACCTGCAATAAGAGTACTCTGTCCTCTTGCAACATCTGCTTGAACCAGTCTAAACTCAATCAAAATGTCTTGAACACGATTTTTAAAAAAAGCAATCATTAAAATAGAGCTGGTCTTGAAAAACAAAGCAGCATGTGTGTTTCTCCAATTGCCTCGAGGATACACAACATCTTCGAGACAAGGCATCGGCAGAAAGATCGTGAGCCACCTTTTGGTTCCCCCCCCCCATTTAATACAGATGGCGCGTGCCGGCCACGTGCCACCTGGCCAAAATGAAGGGCACACGACAGATGCTATTCAGCTCCACATTGACCGGCGAAGCTGAACTGAACTGCCTCTCATTTGACTCGCATTTGCAGGTGGCACACTGCGGGTCTCTCCTTTCTTGGCATCGGGGACGATTATGGATGGACGCCTGCAAGGGCGTCGTTCGGAACTTCCGGTCTTTCTGGACAGGTGGTTAGTTGGAGAGAGTGAGGGTTTAACTCTTTCGTCTTTATTTGTATGCTAGGATCCCTACCTTCTTGGCAATTGACTGCATGTAAAAGTTGGGTCACCGGTGATTGCAACGATATATATAAAAGAATAAGAACACTGCTTTCCTGAAGGGTTTCGCGTGTTTTTTCTTTTGCACAGTTTCGGTTTCAAAAATAAAAATGATTGAGGTTTTTATTTTTTAACACCTGTTTCGAATTTTTGTCGTTAAGAATTTCGAGAAAATTTCTTTCATTTAAAAATGAGTGATTCACGGATTGACTTAAATGATTATTTATTTATATGATTATATATAAATCTAATCACTTAAAGATGAGAAAATAGGAAATTTGTATGACAAAAAATATGTAATTTGAAGTTGTGATATTAAAACGCCCTCTATTTTCAGAAGCTGACTTTCAACTCAACCATTTTATTATTGGTTTCTGTACAACGAAGGCATCAAAGAATTTTCTCTTTTCCTTAAAAACTATAAATTAATGAACATAGAAAACATTCTAATATTAAGAAAATTATAATAAGAATGACTTTACACGGATTATTTTTCTACTGCAGTTAATCAAGATTTGGTGCTTCATTCCCAAGAGACTTTATTTCATAAGCATTTAGACAACTGTACCGAAATGTCCCACTCTACTAGAATTTTAGAACTTATAATTTCTGTAGTTTTGTTCTACAATACATTTGAATATAGATGAATATTTATTAACAAATTCCTGATAGTTTCAAACCATGAGAAGAAACAGCTAAAATTATCTTCAGAATAAATAAAATTATATCATCTTTATTTAAATACTTAACATTTATTTTCGTAATTGGCTGTCATCGTTCTACGCGGGCATTCGTTTTACAAATTCTTTCCTGGATTTCGTGTACGATTTTTTTCGTCTGCTTTTAAATTCGTCGATATTTTCCAACTGCGTCATAATGTCTGATTTTACCTAACTGACTCGGCCTGAACAATGTAGTATTAATAAATGAGAATCTTCCATTTTTTTTTTTATCTTTTAAGCTGAATACGGAATTAAAAGGAATGCTAGTATTTATTTATTTAAATTTATTACAAATTATTTGGAATCATTTTTTTTATCTGTCTTTTGAATTGGATTAGTATGAAAGTTATAGTTAATAATTTATTATGTAAGAAAAATGGAATCCACTGAAACTCTTTTTTACTGAAATACTGAATACTTTTTACTGAAACAAACATATTTGATTTTTCGGTGGTAACGAGGAATTTCATGGATTAGAACCGATGCGGGTTCTTAAATAGCTCGATTTTACAAAATTGTATTTCGGATATCAAATATAGTGTTCGTTGATATTGACAAACAGATCGTCCTATTTCTTTCTCATTCTCTGCAAGTGCATAGCCATTTCCTTTGAAAAGTATGTCCTTCTTGAAGCCTATTGCATCACTTGTATTAGATATGATATGCTACTAAATAAAAAATGTCTTTTATTCGATCTGTTATTAAAATTTAGGTAAGGCCTAGTTTGGAGAATTTTGTTATGTGAAAGCAGCATGAGCAATAAGAAAGAGATACTTTTGAAGGAAAAAAAGTCATATTTAGGTACTTTAACCTGAGACATAGAACACAGCATTCAAAACAGAATTATAATTCAAATTTTGCAAAATTTTTCTAAATGTTATGTAACATATAATTTTCTAATTATTATGTACATATGATTACATGCATTTGATCGGCTTTGTTTTTCTACACATTAATGTACTGTTTTATCTATTGGCAAAATGATTGTTTGCAAATGATTGCTTTATAATTTTATTGCAGTATACAATCAGGTTCGTTGTAATAAACATTGAATTTTTTTGCGAAATTTGGGAAATTAAATACGTTTTGTTTCATTTTATTACTTCAATGAACAAAATGAGAAATCCTACAATAGAATGTCAGTGATGGTCATTTTAATTTAAAATATACAATAAGCCACTTAATCTCATCTTGTACAATATATTATTGCACACAACGCATTGAATTATTCCCTTCACTCTAGATAATTCGGATTTCGACGAATTCCCCCATCTTCAGCGGGACGAATTGTGAATATAAATATATATATGTCAGTGCAAAACTAACAAGGATAACTTTTTTAAGACACCAGAAATAATTTGTTTGTATCCAAATAAATTCATTCCTAATCAAGAAGATAATCGGGGCTATTTTCTCCAAATAATTTTATTTAAAAAACAATAACTAGTATTTAGATCCAAATAAATTAAATTCTCAATCAAAAGAATAGCAGATGCTGTTTCTTTATACGATTCATATTTCAATTAAAGATTAAATTAATGCACTAATGGGAAAACAAATCACTGCCCACGAACCTCAGCGCGGCTAAAACAGTAGGCTGAACAACAAGAGGCTTGAGACTCGAGCTTCACTGGGAGGCGGTGGCAAAAATTTGCAAATGTAAGGGGAGGGAAAAGTAAAATTTCTGTTATGCACCTTCAAATGAATCCCAATAATTAATTTAGTACTTAATAAAAGGTTCTTAATTGATTAATAAGTATTTTAATTGTTATGAATAATTATTTGTAATAATTAATTATGGTGTGGTGTTGGACGGTAAGAATTTTTCGATGGAATAACAAGCAATAAAAAAAACTAACTTCTCAAATGAAGTGTAATTCGATGAAACTGGAAAAAAAGTTTTTGATCATTATTTAATAAAAATACGCAGAAATAGTTTTAATTCCTCATTAAATTTGATCATTTGATTGAACATTTCGATTTCTTAATATTTAACAATATTTTTTAGTTAAATGAATGAAATTTTGCTAATGAAATGGACTCTGTATGAAATCAAATCAAATGCCGAAGAACTCCCCGAAAGAAAATTTAAATTGTTCATCAAAGTATAAATATTCAATTGTAATTATTACTATTACTTTTAGTGAAGTAAATCAGCACTTATTTCAAATATATCTACTTTTTCTTAGTTAAATCTAAATTATTAATACCAAAATGTTTTAGTTAAATTTATTTTTTGAAGAATATTTCTTTGATAAATTTCTGTATATAAATATTTTTATAAGTATTTTTTTGTATTTTTCAAATTTTGAAATTGAAACAACTAGTTCTTAAAAAAAAAGAATTATTGTGAACAAAACGCAGGAGTATTCATCGGCTTCAAAACTCATGCGAAACTTTTTAACATTCAAATTGTCAAAAAATAACCTTAAGAATTTATAGCTTGAAAATATAAATTAAAGTAATAAAATTAAATTGTAAAATGCAAAAATATTTTCAATTAGAATATCAAAGCACGAGAAATGAAGAAACTAAAAATTACTTTTAAGTACGCCATCCATTGCCCCGTTCCTTTCAATACAGATAGTTGCATTCGTTATTGAAGCAATGTTTCATATCGCGTGAACAAAGGGAATTTCTTCTAATTTAGATATGAAAATAAAATGAATTCCTAAAATTTCCTAAGCAAACACTGATTACATGTGATGCATTTTAATAAAAAGATTTTTTTAAATAAGGTAATATTTTGTTTACAAACTTGTTTAAAACTATGGACAATCTGCCGATAAATTAGATTTAGGGCAATTAAATTAAATCCATCTTCAAAATGGTTTCTGTATTTTACAATGAACCTAACTAATCTTAAAATTTAGTTCCCAAACATTGCAATTTTTAAAAAAATAAATAAATGGCATTTAGTATTAACAAATACACTATATAAAAGAACAGAAAGAAAAAAAAACATTGTTTGTTAACAATTTTTTTTTTGAAGTATACACATCAGTTGTCTCTTCATAGGATCCATACGTTTCATACATAGGCCTTCATTTTTGAAGAAATAGAACAAAAATGCGTACCATATGTCGTGTCGTTTTAAGTGTTCAACTCATTTTGATCGAATGTTCTTTATTTAATTTTCACAGAATTCTTTTTTTAATTCATTGTCCTTAGCTTTATCAGACTTGGTAAGTGTGATATACCATCTAAATATTTTCATCTTTTAAAAGACTATTCGCAATTTTACATGTATTTAATTCATTTTATCATTGATTTTAAATTGCGCGATAGTTTTTTGGAAGGACATTATCTTTTACTGTCCATTTTTACTTCCGTATTCGAATAAAATTTGCACATTTTACTTTAAATTTTTTATTGAATTTTATAAAGTCTACTGAATTTTATTTCATCAAACTCTTTTATTCGAGTCGCCTATTTTCATACTTTAATTAACTCATCTTTAATAATCTGGTATGTATTTAGAGCATACATTTGGCGCACTACGACCACGAATCGCTCTTGAGGCAATAGATAAATAAATAACGTCAACATAAGAAATATACACGATAATTACAAAAAAAATATTGGAATACATAGACAGATAAAGAGGAATCTACACTTATTTTGACACCTTACAAAAAAGATAACTATGATAATGTTAAATTTTCCTTCTGGGAAATTTGAAAGGAAAAGAAAGTATTAAATAAGTATATGTAGAAAGAGAGACAAAAAATAACATTAGGTTCATTTTATCTCCGAAAACAATGAAAAATCCAAGAGAAATTTTTATGCATCAGATATTAAGAAACAGGAAAGAGCAGAAATTTTCGGTCAGGGACAAGCAACAATTGCATGCTTCATTTGAAATCTTGAAATTTGCATACTAATTTCGCCAAAAAAAAATCGCTTCATTATCAATACGACGTCAAGAAATAGATGACTTATAATTTAATCACGTTTCTTATTTCTAAAATTTAATCTCCGTTAAAAACAATAAATATGGTTAGACATTAGGAAATGGAAATGTCTCTTCGCCGAATTCATAACATTTTCTTCAACATCGCCATTCGTAATGGAGGCATAATAATACAAGTGGCGAGAAAATATCTACATAAGATATAAAGGGAAAACATCTACAATATTTTTGCTGGGACTTCAATAAAAAAAGTATATGAATAAAGGACGGAGCGAAACAATATAATTCATTTCAATCTTTTTTCAATAAAAGAATTTATGATACAAATTACATTTGGAAATATTTAAAAAACAATTAAATTTTTAAAAAATGATGCAAATGTTAAAGCATGAGTTAAAAACAAACAAATAAAAATCAAATGTTTCTGATTTACGAAAGTTTAATGTTTTTGTCCAATTGACCCACACATTTTCAAAAGTATTATTCATAGTCTTGTTTCGTTGCACGCTTATACAAGTATTACGTATATTTCGTTGCACGTATATTGTATACAAAAACAGTATTATTACAAAATTTTCTGGAAAACATTAAATTTAAATTAACAAGTTGCATGAACATAAATTGATATCAGTGAAAAAGAATTTTTTTTTTAAATTTACAAAAGGGAATAAAAACGATTTAGTGTGATACAATAATAGGTTTCGAAATGATCGCAAGAAACCATTTCAATTTCATGTAATTTTCACTCCAATCAAATTTCGAAAACCGTCTTAGACAGCACCTGTTATCCAAGAAACAAATACCTGCCTTCCTTCAAGCATCTGTAGCTAATGATGAAGGGAATTCCGTTATGAATGAGCGGCACTTCACTTTTATGTGTACAGATTGTATTAAACAGCTAAAAATCACTTTTGAGCTCTACCTTCTAAACAACTGCAACTACCGAAACTTCTTTCCAGTACAAAAGTTGCGCATTGGGATGACACAATAATGCTCCAAAGGGGAGGATTTATTTTCATTTCAATCGGAAAGAAGTGAAAACATTTCAATATATATATATATATATATATATATATCAACATTCGGCAATTTTTTAAAAAACTAATAAAACGGCGTATTTCATTCGTAATAGAAATTTATGGCCGTTAATTTCTTTGAGAAAGGATCAACTACCGAAGCTAATGATAAAGAAATCAGAAAAAAAATTAAATGTTTTAATTTAAAAAAGAATAGTTATAAATCTGAATTATCACACAAACAGAGAGAGAGAGAGAGATTTAATTGCCTTTCTTCATTTTCTTAGTTGCTTAAATTTGACTTCGCCGTTACTTAAATCCGAAAAACTTTATAATAAAACCAACAAATATATTTTTCAATTTAGGACGAATCCCTTTACATATCACAGAAAATTCATAGTTTCAATTGCAATATTTCAGTCAACTTTTCAGATAATTCCATGAAACTTTTTATTGCGTTTTTATTATGGTTTAGAGCACATTTTTCTAACTGGACTTTTTGACCTAATTCCTTCATGTTCCTTATTTTATTGTAACTTCCTTATTTCGCCTCTGGAAGCTCTGTATTATTCACCGAACGACGTTCTAATTCTAGATGTTCTTTTGCATTTAAAAGGCGTAATAGGACTTTATCGATCAACCTATATATATATTTCTAATCATTTGAGGTCGGGCTTCACTGTCACTTTAACTTCCAAGTTTCCCGAAATAATATTTTTCCCACAGAATCGGAACGCTGAGTCGACAAATTACTTTCTAAAACTGGATAAACTCCGAAAACTTTTTCGTGGTCTCTCTATTTCCTGCCCTTTGCCTTTTTATTCCGTTCGCTTCTCTGTACTCGCAAAGGCTTAGGCAAAGAAGTCTTCATAAAACTAAAAATGCAGATGTGTTCTTTGAATTTATGAAAAATAAAAATCGCTGAGGAACATTTGGACTATTTCTTCAAATCATGCTGAATCACGGAAAATCTTGAATTCTGCAAAGAAAGAGTTTCGAGTGGCAGAACTCGGTTAATCAGTTTGTTGACTGGAATAAACCAAAGGCCTAATACTCTCTTCCATCGATACCATTTTAGGAGAAAACTGTGATAAAAAACCAGATATGTTCGGTTTTTAAAATAATGGCCTGTACCATTCAGAAATTAGGAACCTAATAAATGCCGCTGATGCATAGTGTACGAAATATTTAATTCACTGAAAATGCACTTAGCTTTTCATTTGATAATATTAATAACACAATCAATCAATGGTGTTTTTTGCAAGTTACATTAAACTAAAATTCTTGTTTGTAGAAAACAAAAAGACTTTCTTTTTATAGAATATTAAGTCTGCAGGAGTGAAATGAAACGTAGGAGCACTGGATGCGTCTTAAGAAGATCGAAATGAAAAAAAAATCATTCTTAATTTCTTTTATACCATGTACCAGTGGGGAAGCATTGAAATCCTCATGGCATCTCACCTGGAGATCTCCGCATCTTCACATTACCCTGAGAGTGAAAATGCCGTTTCTGAATCAGATGGCTGAAATACGGAATGAATTCAACGAACGAGATGAAAATTTCTAGCAAATCTCGTACAAATTTCCCCAATGCTAACTTTCTCTGTTTACTCGTCCGTGTCCGCGTGAGTACAATGACTAAAATGCGAGGAGATAAGTAGATGAAATCCAACAAGTGATTTTATCTATAGATTTGTTGATCTGTATCGAAAAAGATGAATAATTGTCAGTCTGCCTTTCTGGACGTTTGTGAACGTGATGGATCAGAAACTTTGAAAGGCAGATGAATGAATTTATAATGCTTGATATTAAGGGCAAAATTGCTAATCCCTCAATGGGCAATTATTTCATTGTTAGTCAGAGCCGTAAATACCACGGGGACAGTGCCCCGGAGCCTGAGTTGAGGAGCCCCTAAATCAGGAGAAAACGAATATCGCATTTTTTTTTTAACTGAAGACATTTTAAAATATTGAAAATTTTAACTTCATGAACGATATTTATATTAAACTATTCAAGTCATGCATTCATTCAAAAAAATTATTCATCAATTTAGAAATGTTTTAATTAAATAAAAAAGGAATCTTGTAAATAATGGGTAATTAATTGTGCCATTGCTAAAACCAGATAAAATCTTTACACTGACCATTTAAAATTGAAGGCTTCTAGGCAAAACTGGGGATCAATTGCGTCTATTTCGACGATTAATTCATTGTCTCGACATAATTTCCTAACAATGGCTTTCATCCACATTCTTCTGGCTCATAAGAACAAGCCAAGCTACTAAATCTCAAGACTGAGGAACAGCTTTTTAATAATAGTATTAAACATGAAACGCACATATTTTAGCGGTGCACACAAGAGACAAGAGAAGAAAGTCCGCCGAGATAGCTGAAAGAAATTCGTTTCTTACTATAGAGTTCTGAATCAGTCCATAGGTATAAGGATAAGACAAGCAAAAATTATGTTTATAAATGTACTGATGATTTAATTTATTTTGTACTATTAATTGCTGTCACATAAGACTACAGGTTTCTTCTATTTTTACTAGTAACCCTTTTTTTCTATTTTTTTCTATTAACCCTTTGCATACGAGAGGTACCTCATGATCACCATTCAAGACGGTGCATCATTTTGATGTTTTATTTATTTATTTATCAATTTTGATTGTTAAAAATACTTGCAAAATGGTAAAAAAGATGTAAATTAACTTTTCGTTGATATTCAACTTGAAACAATTATATATATTTATTTTTCGGAACAATCAATAAGCCTTTGTATTAGATGAATAATTTTGCATCGAATTACTTTACCGTGTACAAAGGGTCAATTTGTATTAAAATTTTTTTAATTACTACATTTTGAAATTAGTTTAAATTAAATTTTGTGAATCTTATAAATAAAAATACAAGATTCCATAATAAATTTAGAAAAAGTATAAAGATAAATTTAGAAAAATAGTTAACATAATAAATAATTAGTATATAGATTAGAAAAATGTAATATATGATAATTTAATAATGATTTATTTTTATTCTTTTTGTTTGGAGATAATTCGTTTATCTTATTTTGGAAAGATAGATGGTTATTTTGGTAAGATTTTGCATAGTTTGTGGCTTTAACACACAATATCTCTATCATATTTTTCGAGAAATTTCTTCGCAATTTAGCATTGAAGATATTCTCCGTCAAAATGAAAGAGAAGCGCTTTCAGGATACGACAATGTGGAGAGATCAACTGCAACTCTAAGGTTCTCGGGTGAAGAAAATTCATCACTCTGTGAACTTTCAAAAAAGAAAGAGAAGAATTATCCAATTTGATGTTTTACCCAATATTATCACAGATCTAGGGATGAAAGAATTAAGCACCCGGTCTAAAAAAAACTGATGGATCATTCACGAGAAATGGTAGACAACATAACCGATATTTTCCAATAGTTCAACAATTTGTATTAAAATAAAATAGACATTGTGTTTGCTCTTATAAGAATATTGATTATCTACCATATTAGTTATTTTTCCAAAAACAACGAGCACATATCCGAGTGATTTCTTTATGAATGGAATTAATGAGTGTAAGCCTATTTCAGAAGGCATGGAAGACTCTGAATCCATCTTCGGGCTTGTGTTCTCAACTCGGGCATGAGGTTATAGATTAAAAGCATTATGGGGAGAAAAAAAGTTTCAGGCTGAATGAGTGAATCCTGAATGTGACCCTAACTCTTACACTGGGGTGTCACTCATTTTTTAGACAAATGGAAGAATTGAACGAATGGGGAGTTTCATATCGATGATTAAATTCTTCTCTCAAATAATTAAGATTCAAAATTTCAAATGATTTCAACACTTGCGAGTTTCTTAGTGTCAGATAATAACTGCAGTTGCAACTTTTCACACACTTTGAATAAAACTCAATAAGTTTTTTATAAATTTGACCAAATGAGTGAAAATGATAGGTATATGATAATACAGAACAAAACATTAAAACCTAAAAAATTGAATAACTGAAAAATTGGATTTGAGAAAAATTTATTTCTATTTAAGAAAATCAAAGATCAACCATCAGAGGATTTTGACGACAAATTTATGAAATTGCTGCACAAGAAAGATTTGGTTCTAAAAAAATGCTGAAATTAAGAAAATGAGGATATAATAGTAAGAGTGGAACTTACAATGGGGTATAACAGGGATAATCGAAACAAGCCCAAATGTTTATTTTGCACATTGTGTATTCCATAATTTAAATTCAGTTTTAAAAGATACTTCATTCGCCGTTTCTCGTCAGCCACGCTTTGGAAACCCTTCTCTCTGAACAACTGGGCTTTATTCAGGGATGTGCTCAGTTGCGTGAAAATAATCTATTAATATTTACCAAACCGAAATTCCGAAGAAAGCCAATAAAAAAAGCGATCCATCCCAAAGTAGCTAATTTTATGTGCAGTCTTCAACATTTCCACCCCAGGTATCTTTAGTTAAAGCGTCATTTAAAGGGGAACTTGAACTATTTCAATAAATCCGTAGAATTGTTTACAGAAAATCACAGCTCATTTTCAGTGAGTCTTGAAATGGCATCTATCACTTACTTGACAGGTTTTGTGGAAGCAAAGCCATTTCCATTGGATAGAGAAGATCAGCTTCCCTCACCGATGAGAGTCGAAAAAAATGAACCCTTATAAACTACTTAAGGAATTTGCTTTCTTAAACTTTAGAAAAGAAAAATGTTTAGGGCTCGAATAGAAAAAAATAAATAACATCATTTGGTAAGTATTTTATCTTAATATTACTGCATATATTCTGCATGGCATCGCAAAGGCTCGGACACTGCATCTTTTTTTTGTTTCATCAGAGTTGCGAAGGAATGGAAAATATTATTTAATTGCGTTAGTGATATGCTTATCAAAATAATACGGCGCTACTCACTGCAAATGTTGGTGGTTTTAAACATTATTGTTCTTTTATTTAAATAAGAAGACTTTGATGGATGGCGATCTAACCTTACCTTCAAATGGTGTCCCATTCCTAGAAGAAGATTCGATTCCTATCGCATTTGATGGATGAGGGGGAGAGACGCGCTTCCAATGCAAATCATTGACGGCCACCCCCGTTTATCAATGATCCGTGCCCAAAGCGACTTTTTAATTAGCATAGTAATGGAGGACGGTAATCGGAGCAATTTTCTGTAACCTTGGATGTTTTCTAAAATACTGATGAACGGGGCTTTGGGACGTTTCGAAATTTCTAGAAATGTGAAGCTTTTTTGTAATAAAATGATTGGATCGTTTGGCATGTGAATGGAGTGAAGTGATCAAATGAGAAGGAAATACCGATCAGAGTTAAAAGGGTTTTTTTTTATCCCTAAAGTAGTGTAAAATTTTGTTATTATACAAAATATATCATTTACTACTCATTTTAATGTTTATATTTCCTTTAAAATCTAATAATTTTTAATTAAAAATTTAAAGTATACATTCTTAACATTATATATTTCATATTAATTTTCAGTCCTTAAAAATATTTGAATTACATAAAATATTTTTTTTAAAATTATAACATCATGCGCATGCTTCCAATTGAAAAAATGATTTAGATGATTATTTGAGTCAATGTTTGCAGTAATAATAAAATTCAAAATATCTAAATTTCCTTACAGGTTTCCATTTTCGTCTATTCGATTAATAAATATTCTTCACATTCTGACATTTTAAATAAAAACTCTTATGCAGCTAAATTATAATAGTTTGAATATTATTTTAGACGATTTTATACCAGATCGATAGCTACCTGAAAAAGATTAATGAGACGGTAAAAGAACTTGAAGCGATCAGGAATTGCCAAATAATAATAATAATAATAATAATAATAACGCAATTCATGGATTTATGCTCGATTACTAATACACGCGAAACTTTTCTGATTGAAATATTGTTAATATTTTACTAAATAAGGATCAGAGGATGGAGAAACCTTTGGAATTTCGGGATGGACATTATAATTTTGAACTACATTTCAATAACAAAGAGGATATCTGACTCAGCCGTATCCTCCCCAATTTGCGCATCAGTGGAGGAACGTTTGGTCCCGACAGGTGCCATAAGAAATTTGAATATTTGTTGCAATCAATGGAAAAAGTATCATTCTCCGAGGAGTTAATTTAATGCTTTCTGCCCGGAGGAGAAAGTTATAGCAAAGCCCTGCAACAAATGAAATCACGTTATAGTAAAGAAGACCTTCTAATAGAAGTTTACGTAAGAGACCTTCTTTCATTAGTGTTGTTAAAAAATTTTCAGCAGAAAGTTTTATTAAGGAAACTTAGAAACAAAACTTACAGCATTAGATATTCTGGGGATTGTTAGAAAAAAAATATGCCACGATGCTGCATATTTTAGTGGAATCTTCATTTTCATATGATACACTAAGAGCATGGCCAAGAGCAAGATATCCGAACAAATTAATCACGATCATAGAGAGACTGAAAGTAATGATTCGAATGATGAAAAAGAGTCAACACATCGAATGGAATTAGATGGCCTGCTTACTCCAACCTGCCCAGAGGTTCATGAACAAATTTGAATTACCGGACACCTGTAATAGCACTGGCGGTAACTAAGGTCGAGGCCTAAGGGCTATCATCTACAATGGTACAATCCCTCCCGTAGTAGGTACGTCCCGTCAACAATAGAAATGGTCAGCCGCACACTATTTGTATATCCACCCAAGTGGCGAGAATTATCCACCGTACCTGAAGCTTCTCATCCCCATATCTGACGTGCCCCCCAGTGGAATTGGAAAAAAGAACGGTATGCCAGAGATCTCAGAAAGTTCAATACTGATTGTCACATCCATGTTGAATAAAGAAACCATTTTTGATCTAAAGTTTCTATATGCACTCTCTATTTCAGATCCCACAGATAAGAAAAATAATTTAAAACTTCAAGAAGAGACAAGAGATCATTTCTTGATTACTGTAAAAGTAAACGAGGTTTCATTGAGATGGAGATTGCCATGGCTTGATAATCATCTGCCTTTGAAAGATAACTATGACTATGATAACTAGATTTTAAAGTAAAACGATTGAATGGTGAGAAACTTTATTTTATTTATGGAGAAGTCTTTAATGAAAGGAAAAGAGAAGGCACCATAGAAAAAGTACCGAAAAGTAAAATTGATTTACCATATCATTATCTACCACATCATCAGGTAATAATTTAAAACAATACATTATGAAACAGGCTAGTTTTTGAGGCCACAGTGAAACAGAAAGGATCACAGTGTAAATGACTACCTAGAAAATGACTGAAACTTTTTCAACTGATTTTTTCAATCCTTCACAGATTCCATATAAATCGAATAGAGGTTCCTGTGAATACAGTAAAGATAATAATTACTTACGGTATGGAACTGATGAAAAACTAAATCATTGTAGGCATTTCAGGGTAGTATTTGGTGTCCTTTCTTGCTTGCTTCCGTGATTCAATATCCTTTGGAATCGACTTTGGATCGAGATCCAAAGTATATATCCTTGAGCAATTAAAGAAGAGATTTTCAGTAGATAATTGTTTGGCAAGTGTAAAAAATGAATTAGAATTAAAACCGTTTATACAATATACATAGGATATCTTAGTTACAATAAAGCTATAATTTCGTGATTGGGAATATAGTGACCCAACAGATAATTCCTCAAGTAAATCAAAGCTACTATCTTTGTTTAAATATTACTAATATCACATAGATCTGCCAAGAATATTATCCAAGAGGGTTATTACATATAAAATGTTTGATACTTTAAGAATAACATATCCAGTAACTCTTCTTCCCAAACTTTTACTTCAGCACATATGGAAGGTGGAATTGTCTTGGGATCAAAAAGTCAACTCTAATTCCAAATCAGAATTTCGTAAATAGTTAAGTGATATGAAAACTTGGAAAGATTGAAAATACAAAGATGGTTAAATTATGATTTTGAGACTGAAAATGTCTCGTTGTAATTTTTCTGTTATGCGAGTAAACTTGCATATTCACTGTTGCTTTTATTCGAGTTCAAACAAGAGATTCTGTTCAAGTTCATCTGTTACAAGCTAAAATAAGAGTTGCATCCAGCGAAAGGAAAGAAATACAATAGGTAGATTAGAATTTCTTGGAGCTACAGAATATGCACGTTTGGCATCGGATATTATCGAAGAATTTAAAGCTGATAATATTTATTTTTTTACTATACTGGCTTAGATGCAGAGAAATGAAATATACGGCGTACTTGTCCACAACATGATTAAGGACTTATATCGAAGATTGAGGCATGCACCAGAAACTATGAATCCTGCTGATATGCTTAGTAGAAGATGCTCTGCTTCTTATTTAATTCCATTAAAATGGTTGTAGGGAGGGTCCTGAATGGTTCTATTTATCATCAGAAGAATGGTCAAAATAAGATTGTAATGCTGATGAAAAAGAAATAGCTTTAATGAAGATTATTTCGTCCGTGATAAATGCTAGTGGTACTCGCTTCTCAAATTATAGTAAGATATTCGGACTTGTAGCTTGGATAGGTCTATTCGTTCATAACTGCAAAATAAGAAAAAAGGATGAAACCGTATTTGAGATGAATGTTGATGAATACTTTCTGATTTGTTTAACTACAATGTGAATCCTCTCATGGAATAAAAAATAAACGGATAATAAGGCTTAATTCCTTCATTTATGATGAGATCATCAAAACTAAAACGGTTGTCATTCAAAGAAATGGTGCATACAAGTTCAGAACTCCTGATAACGGAAGAACACAAATTGAAAGGTTATATTGGAGTTTCTCATGCCCTAAGTTTCCTGAGAGAAAAATGTTGGATATTAGCAGAACGAAGAGTTGTTTCATCCATTTTAAAAACTAGTATAACTTATAAACATTATTCAAGTAAAAATGCTAATACACCAGCACCACCATTACTGGATGATCGAGTCCAAGACGCCTATTTTTTATTTTAGATAAATGGCACAGACTATGCTGGACGAAATATTCTTTCTGAATTCTACAAGAATACCAGAAGGTATTGATTTACCAATTTGATTGTACTCTTGTATTCATTTGTAGCTGTTTACACCATCGACAACAGATGCTTTTCTGCAAGCATTTCATCGCTTTGTGGCAAGCCATCCTTACGCGGATCATAGTACAAATCTTGTTGAGACACGCAATGCAATAAATTTCCATGAAGTTTCAAGACTGGGAGCTGCCAGTCACATTATATGGCGTTTCATTCCACCCGGCAACCCGTGGTGGGGTGGCCGGTGAAAATGTCTAATAGGGATGATAAAGAGAGTATTAAGAAAAGTCTTTGGGCGAGCTTGTCTCAGTTATGAAGAGATATACGCCGATATACGCCGTTTTGTGCAAGTGTGAAGCTATATTAAATGATAGACATTTAACAGTTGCATCCGCGGATTTAAGTCTTATTTCCAAAACACCTACAAATGTTTTTACAAGAAATACAAAAAAATTCAGTAGCAATTGTGAAACTTGACTTCAGTGTGAATTTCTTTAAACGAAGATTACGTTATATGCAAAATGTTTACCAGATTTTCAGAGAAAGATTTCGCCGGGAATATCGAGACATTTTAAAAATATCAAGGAAAAAGGTTGTTAGGAATTGCAAATTAAAAGGAGGCATTTTAATTAGAAGTCATGACAAAAAAAAAGATTAAATTTATCTCTTGGTAAAATCATACATATATTCCAAACACACACTGCGAAACTCCAGGTATCAAAGTTAAAGTATAGAATGGCGAAATCACCAGTCCAGTGCAATACCTTTATCCTTTGGAGCTTTCTTCAACAGAAGTTCCTCCAGAATTGAATCGAAATTGCCGATACCAGACTATTTCCACAGAGCAATCTGTATTTGATGATGCACCTGTGAAAAGAGAGGAGGCGATTCCATCAGGCATTAAGGTGCGTATAGTAACTAAATCAGTAAGAATCTCTCGAAGACTGGAACTAACAGAATAGTGTTTTTTCTTCCTTTATTATTTTGCAATTTCTAATGTCACATTGCAAGGTGGAGAATGAACAGTATTATGACTTTAATATTTAACAATCTAGTTTATATTTTTATTTAACAATGTAGTTTAGTTTTATAATTCAATGTCTTAATTTTTTTGAAATAACAAAGTTGTTTTAAAGAAGGAAAATGTTTTTGAGAATAAGAACTTTGATTTTTTAACTTTGCATCTTTCATATAATAAAAAAGATTCTTTGCAATCGGTAAACTGGAGTATTCTTATTTAAAGTATGATTGAAGAATATATTTTTAATCTTTTAGAGTAATAAATTAGAGAAAATTACAATTCGTTTACAGTCGTGAGAGTAGTATTAAAGTCTCTAAAGGAATAATTTACTTCAGTGACGAGAAAATACAGCATGTTACTGTAATTCGAACTTAATTACATAAAACAAAAGTTATTTCATAAGAAAACAAAATAGAAAGAAAACAAGTAATTACATAAGAAAACAAAAGTTTAATTAATGATGCAAATTCCTGGCATCATTCTAAGAAATATATTTGAAAAATGGTTTAACGATTGCTACTTTCAAGATTCTTACTTCTGAGGCAAGCAAATAATATAGAAATTGAAATTTTAATTCATTTGTGAAGTTATTTTTATCGTGCAATTAATTCAGAATATTCCAAAATATCAGTTTAGAGAATTTTTCTACTTAATAATCGGACTTCATGTACCATCGGCGAATTCCACAGATAGCTGTATTCAGATCGTGTCGGAAAGCAGAAAAAATCAAAACCTTTTTTTTCTCGAGAAATACAATCTGGATTGACACAATTTGAAATATAAAACAATGTACAGTAAACTATACTCACAAAACGCTACAATATCAAAACAGGCCACCATAAATATAACTCATCGAATAAAAGTCAGGTAAACTGCTGATATAGAGTTAAAATCCTATAGTCAGTATCTGCATATAGGATTGTCAAAATCATTACAACCGTTTTAAAATCCCAAGACACCGAAGAAAGCAGATAAAATCTTCCAAGTCGCCGATGAGCCAATAGAGGATTGAACAGTATATTAACGTGTAGATAATGTGGAGAGCAATAACTAATTAAAATGTTTCAATTGGTTAAAAGGTAATAAAAGAGGGCCATGATTAGTAAAAGTTTTAAAAATTAATTGAATTCAAAAGTTTAGTGTATATAACAAACACGTCACATATGAAAAAGGTGAATAAAACCAGTGCCTCATTTAGAACCAAAATGGAAGTTTGTATCTAATGATCACGCGTCAGGCAGGAGCCAAACAAATAAATTAAAAGAATAGTATAAAATTGTTTATCAGCACATAGAGATAATTCTTTGAACCCCACCAACCGAGGCTGCCCAAAAGAGGCAAAAAGGAGGAGCAATACCAGAGGTGTGGTCAGAACTAAAGCAAAATAATCAGTCAGAATAAACAATAAAAGAGGAGTCAAAAACCAATACCATAAAAAAACCGCCATACAAATTAGAAATGTCTGCATAGGAGGATCCCATGGGATGATCTTCCCTCCGAAAAGAACACCCACGAAAGAATCCAACGAAAAAAGAGAAAAATGACAAACAGTTTAGCAAGTGGTTCCTAGAAAAAGTATAGTCTCAACGCAAATCAATGTAAAATAAAGTGATAACATAGACAAATCTAAAAAAGAAATGCCCCAGGAATAAGAAAAAAACGTTTCATTTTAAAAGGTTTTTAAAAAAGAAGTGAAAAAGTTAAAAGCTACAGTTGATCTCCCTTCTCTCGCAATAATTCGTTGCACCTATCAAAATTAATTCAAAGGACCTCAATCCTCTTAGAGAAGCTTGGCGAATAGATTCAAGATTGTTAAGCCATTGTTTTTTTAAAGATGCTTGCAAGTTGCATTTTTAAATTGGGGGTAAGCATTCCATCCTCCATCTACATACTGCATTTTATTTTAGCATTCTTTAATGTAGTTGTCTTTCTTTGCCGTACTAAATAATAATATTGAAAGCGAATAATCTATGAATTATAGTTACCAAAGCAAAATTTCTGTTCAATGCGCCATCTGTTTAGTAACTGAAGAAACATTCACTCTAATGGAATGCTTTGTTATGTACGATTAATTGGGCTTAATATTCAAAAACTTTTGCGGAAATATTTTCCAGAAATACGTACTCAAAGATAAAGTTTTATTTATTTATTTTGAAAAACATCTATTTGGAACTTAGAATAAAATTTTTTTAAAAATTAATAAGTATATAATGAATTCAGAAAGAAGAAAGAAGAAGGGGGGAAAACATTAACGGTGTTGAATCATTTTAAAGACTATTTTCCTTCCATTTTTCTTCTTCTTTCAGACAGCAAAGTACTGTAAAGTAACATTTTGTAGAATATGAGCATCCTCACATTATTCACATCTTTTTATTAAAATTATTTTCTTTGCAAAGGCATGCAAAACTATTTCAGAGTAGAATTTACATGCGGAAAAATCATCGCTTGTGCTGCTATCTATCGATGAAATTTGCAACAAAAAGACATTTATTATAATAAAATATTAAAGTTGTAATAATGATCACATTTATTACTCGATATTTCTTTTTAATAAGAAGCATTTCTGTGGTAAATTTGTAGCTCTATAAAATGTATGTAACATTTAGTACATATTTTATTCATGGTGAATAAAGGAATGGAGGGAAATAAAATTTCGCTATTAGCCCTTACTCACACAAAGCATATTTGTAAAAAATATGACAGTGCATTTCGTACATAATCTATTAATAGAACAAATCTTGAAGTTGATAACCTCTTAAATGCATGCACGCGGTTTGAAAAAATTCCAACTGTCACGAATAACAGAGCACTTAAAAGGGTATCGTGATATCTGAAGGGGATCCATCAAAAGCTAAAGTTTTAGAGAAAATGACAAGCAGAGTGGCATAGCATTAAGAAAAATTTGCATTACTACGAAATGGAATATAAATTCCTGTCTTAAATTATTTTGTTAAAAGCTTTCTTGAAACCAAAAGGTTATTTTGAAATAAATGTCTCTTCCGTATTGAGACAAAAGAGATTTTCAATAATTTTATTAGAAATAATCAGAAGCATGGAATATTTAATATTGTTTTAAGTACAAAAATGTTTACCACCTATTCAAGATTGCTATCATTTCAAATGATCATGCGCTAGCACGAAATTTAATTGCTGATGTTTTCAAACAACGAGAGGCGTCTTCCAAGATTCTCTCGTCTACAGACAGTCGGCATTCGTAGAAGTGGAGACGGATGATCAAACAGACCGCCGGATCACCTTCAAACATGAAGAAGTGTTACTCGGAAGAGAAAGTAATTCATTTGCCTTCGAAAAATGAGTGAACAATGAATCAATGATTTCTGTCTCTAGATGGCAGTGTTCTCAAAACGAATGTGAACGATTTATGTCACAAAATGTGTCGCTACTCCTGCATCCAGTACTGAAGCAGTTGCCGCTAATGCGTGCCACTCCATTTAGAAATATTTCCAGGAAAAGAGAAACTAACACAATGCTTAGTGTGCTTCAAAGAAAATCTTCAGGGATTTAAGAATATTATTATCGGTGGAATGAAAATGGCTAATAAGTTCGTTTTGAATAAAGTACGCGGATGCTAATCGGAATGAAATCTCGATCAACAGAAATCTGCATCTGACAATAGAATCAAGTTCTGAAATAATGCCACATTACGATGTGTTAAATTGCATTTTCAACAACAGAGATATAGATCATTATTGTATGGAAAGAAATGCAAGATTTTCTTTGAAATAAAGGGAAATTTCAAGTGTTAAAATTTATGAAGAAAACCAGTTGTGTATCAAGTGTTATTTTTTACCACGCTGTAAAGACATTATTTATAAAAACGAATGAAAAATGTTTCAGATGAATGTGACATATTGAAATGAAATTGAAATGATTCGCGATATTGTCAGCAGAAATAAAATAGAGTAGATTTCCCCTAAAGCTGAAATGACTGACATGGTAAAAAGACAAAACTTCTGAATAAATTGCTGGCTAAAAGAAAATTTTACGAATTTTTATAACTATGGAAGCTCAAAATTTAAGTTTTAGGGTTGGCGCTCGCGCGCGTGCTCGTGTGTGGGTGGGTGGGTGTTTGTAATAATAGGCAGATGTTAGAGTAATGTGTTGCGTCATTAAGTTTCAGAATAACAATATCATGTTAAGTATAGCTCACTAGTACTCTTATTTTGATTTTTATTGTCTTTAAAATAATTGTCTAATAATTTCTATTGTCTGTCAAATACTGTCTAATAATAAATAAATAAATAACGTAAATAAAAACTCTTCATTCGATCCAAAGGGTTCTGGAGTTATTAACGCAATTATTTTTCTCCACGGTGTAATAATAATATTAATGAAAACGACATTTGATAGGTCAACTGGACGCACTAAAGATTTTAATCTGCAAAAAATATCGGATAGAATTATGTCAAACAGTAAAGAAATCAGAGCAACTTCAAAAGGTGGAGTTTAAAGATCCACAAAAATTAAAAAATACTTCTATTAAAAATTGAAAATTTTCGAAGAAAATAACAATTCAATTCTGACATTGGAAAGAGAGTGTCAGGGGCAGTTGTAACGAGGCGATATTTACAAAAAATCGAAAGTAGCTGTTACAGATTGAACTTGGAAAAACTGCTCCAAATGGGTGAAAAGATGACCTTTAAAATGTATCATCATGGCGTAAAAACAAATTTTATTCTAGGATATGACGAGAAAAGCGGAAAATCTGTTTCATTTCATTTTCGGAGAAGGGGAGGGGGTCAATTTTCTTAATAAAGTATTTAATCTTTATAAGTAATAAGAAACGGTAGCACAAATTCGTGAGAATATGGATTATTCAACATTAAAACAGACAGATATTCACTTTTACAGACTGACATTTGTAATAACATTTTGGAAAAAATACCTCCGATAATCTTCAAAACATATAATCGAGATTTGTATTGGTAGAAATAGAAATATTTTTTCCTGTTGTATAGTGAAACCGAAACGATTGTTTTCAGATTTTCGTTTTCTTATTTTAATGAGTTGAAATAAATCAATAAATGGTTCCCAATTTAAGAGCTAAAATAAATATAGTTATTCATTTATATTATTTATTTATGCAATGTAGCTATTAGGGAATCCCACAAGTTTTTTACTTTTTTGATGTGAAATGAAACCATGGTATTTATTAATTGAGGATGATGTATTGCATTATAAATGAACATTTCTTTTTCACCTTCTTCCAGCTTTTAGGAAGTCTCATTATTCCATCTTCCCAAAATTCTTTGAGGTTACATGTGAAGGATTTCTCGAAGCGAGGGTCTTTTTCTTTCCGATTTGGAAATGAAAGTTAAAAAGTAGAGAGAACTATTAAATGACTGTAATAATTGGTAATCTGAGGAGAACGAAGGATGTGGTTGAAATTTCCAATCAAACAGTTATAACTTTCTCTTACAATCTTTTAACCATGCAATGCTTCATCGTGATGATGAAAAACGACGCCTCGCAGGTTCACTCATTCTGCCATTTTTCTGATATTGAGACTTTCATTTCATCAGGCTAATTACAGCACTTGACAATGCAAATGGTTTCAGCTTCAGGAAGGAGCTCGTAATAGATCCATCAAATGGATCAAAGAACTTTTTTTTTCAAACCTAGGTTTTCAATAGTTGAATGTCTATTGTCCTCAGACCAAGTGAGTTCGTGTGCATACTTTGATGCAAAATCCAAGTCTCCTATCCAATGACAAATCTTTCTACAAACGAATATCTTTCCTTTCTCTGATGAAACGAATCGCACGTAGAGATCTGGTTCATAAGGCCGCTTTCCTTCAGCAGGTGTAGAATCCAAATTCCTTTTCGAGTGATTGTGTCCTTGGAATGCCAAAGGCTTTCCTCATCTCGATATTGTGAGTTTTCTATGAACGTGTCCTTGATAAAGTCATTATTTGGCGGCCGCTGGGGTTGTCATTTTTCAAATCAAAATTTCCACCTGTGAACCTTTAACTATATGCGTTAAAGGTCATAATGATCTTAACAGCATTTCCATAAATAGTTCGGTTGTCAGATACAGTAGCTTTGCACCATTACATTTTTTTAAAGCAATGAAGCATAATCGTTAGATACATCTGATGTGTGCTTAAGAATTCCTCTTTGTTTATTGCTATGAACTGTTACTATTTCAAAATTTGATATTCGATATATTTTTTATGTAAATGATAAATCTAAGTATTCGCAATAATCTTTTTTTGTAGATGTACATGCATATATTTATTTCAAAACATGGCAGTTTTGCTTGAATTCAGAGCAAAACTATTTGCAATAAGGAATCTTTTTTCCAAGTTCATTATGTTGGTTTAATATGTACTTTATAACTGGCTATAATGTCAGATTATTTCAGACTAATTTTGACAAAAATAAGAAACTGTATTAATTAATTTTAACATTTTTTTAAAATTATTCCCCTTAAATGCAAGGGTAATATTCTTCTTTTTCATTTAAATGTAATTAAACTACGTAGCATATTTTCATTTTGTTCACGTATCAAAACTTAGTTAAAATAATCATTCCTTTTCATTCGTTATTTCCTTTTTCTTTTCGTATTTTTCTATTTATTTCTTTGTTGTTTATAGAAATCAATGATTACAAGGTTTAAAAAAAACCGTAAAGTAACTAGGTTGATGGAACTACGTTAATCATATAAGTTGAAGGAATTTTAAAGTATGTTATTCCTTTGGGTTCATTATTATTTGAATATTAACATTCCCTTGGCGTAAAGTTTTAGAGTAATGGGGCAAAAAATATATGTAGATTATAGTTTTAAAAAGAAGGAGCACTGCTTCAGCATTTATTTTGAGTACCATTTTATGCAAGTGCACCTCTAATCGAAAGAACAATTTAAAAAATTACAAAAATATTATAAATATTTGTTACAATAGATTTTCATGTTTAAAAAATATCAATAGAAAATTGCATTAAAGATTTAATTTGTAATAATCGTACTTAGCTTCCTTTTTATGTCATTTTTTTAATTAAATAATTTTATCGAATTTTTAAAAAAAATATTTATGACATAATCGCCAAAATTGCTGTCATTTACAAAAATTCACCTAACTGCATTCGTTCCTAAAGTCAGTAATGCCCCGCTTCAATTTTTTGACACCAACCTTGTTTACCTGCATACAAAAAAAAGGGAGTCTTTTTTTTTCAAGCGCCGATAGATACATAAAATAATAAGCAAGATTTGCAGCACAAAATGAACTTATTATTAAAAAAAATTCGTCATAATCGATGAGAAGATTTAGGAATTTGTCATATCGGTGAATCAGATCTCCTCTCCCCTCATCAGCCTTACCGTCAGTGATGCGAAGAGACTTAAAAGTCATTGGAAGGTTAATAACTCTGAAATTATTGATTTGGAACCTTATCAAATTCTTCATTTCATGGAAGCAATGAAAATCATTCGGCTCTAAGTCACATTCTCAGTGAAGGGGACAAGGGCACAAGATTGTCGCAACATAGGATCCAGTTCAACGATTTAATCAAGTGGTTCGAAAGAATGAAAGTTGCTGGAACCCTAAGAAACGAGTTGATCAAGCAACTTCCCAATATTGTGACTGTGGAGATTGAATGCTCTGATATCCCAGCTCCATACTCTCTTTATAAATGAAAATCCAAAGAACTTCTTGACCAATGAGGAATTTCAAACGAGCTTTAAAGCCTATCGCATATCACTTGTGACAACGTTCTTCTAGGCGAGAATCGGAAAACCGGTCCACCTATATGAAGAATGCCCCGATATTCAAGGCGATTATATACAAAAAATAACCGTGTTTGAATCAAACTTTCGGTAATAAATTCATTTTGCTTTCTACACATATTATTTTTATGATCCATTGGCGCTTGGTAAGAATACTTGCATCATAATACAAACTTTGAACATCTCATTCCTTCCACGCCGAGTGCTCCTCTTTAAAGATAAAAGACAGTAATACAAAAGATGAGTTCACATTGATTATCATATATTCACATGTCACATTTGATTATTCCATCAAATGGGACAGATTTGATGAAGAACTGGTAAATAATCAGTTCATGAATCCTTTGAGATATCAGTACATCATAATAGCACATATACTGATTTCACTGATTTTTTGTACAATGAAGTTTCTTACAATGAGCCACATAGCTCAAAGAAATATGAATACCATAAAAATTCTCTCGAGTGAGTCGCATTTAGTCACTACGTTTCATCTATTTTACAAGAATGTTACGAAGTTTTACAGTTCATTTTTGACAGAGACTGGAAGTCTAAGAGGGTATCATTCATTGGTAGATGATTTGTTTTGCATAAGAAAAGGATGGGTTTAGATCCTTCACACTTTTTTCTCCATTTTCTTGTCCTTGATCTTTGTTCCCACATCCTCAACAAAAGTTAATAGATGCAGAATCTCATTCGATTGCGAAACATCTTGCATATCCTCATCACAAAATAGAAATGAAAGCCGGACTTTTCCTTTCGCTTCGTTAAGATAGAAATGAACGCACTCCCAAAGAAAAACTGGTCGCATGATAAACAAAAACAAGTCGAAATAAAAAAATAAAAAAAAGAAGTGTGAAAAGAAGATCATTGCAAGGCTGGATACAGTTCCCGAAATTATAGTCATGTTGACATTATTGAACCATTAAAAAGACGTCCAAGCTAAACTGCATTTCGGTTGCTACTCAAGTTCCGGCGAGATGTTTGCTTATTTGTGAATTTCGTGCTTGACACATCGTTTGCAGAGAAACCGAGTTAATATGTTAACGCGTTAGCTTCACTCAGCAACAACCTTTTCTCTTGATGGGTCAAATCGGGCTTATATGTCTGGCACATTTTAAATCCTACCAACATTTGAAAAGATTTCAGGGCTAACATTCGAAAAGATTTCTAATCCATTTCCTCTCACAGGAGGTCGATTTTTTTTACATAGAATGTGGACATTACGGAATGCGATTTTGCCTTGCATGCAATAAATTACGGACACGCTTTTATTAAGAATTTGCTGTGTGTCATTCTCAGTGCTGAGTGCAACTATCAAACTCTTTTGCTACCAATATAGGCTGGGTGATGCATAGTTAACTTGTGTTAACAGACCTCAGAAACTTAAGTGCAATTGTGTCACAAGAGTTAATTTCTAGAAAAGTTGCTTCGATAACACTTTTCTTTATTTTTATTCCTAGGCTTTTCCCTGTATTTTAAATTATGCAATGATTTACATAGCTTACCAAATGATATCCCTTTTCCTTCTTTATTTTACCAAAAAGTGTCATTTCACTTTCTTACTCGTATCCTCAGCAATCTGCAAATTTCAGCTCCCGGAGTTTCTCCCAACACATAGCAAACCTCACTCAGGCCTTGCATATGATTTCTTCTCAGATTTGTTTTAATTTTCAAGTCTGTCATTTAATTTGCTATCATCTGCTTTCTGGAAGCTTATAAATTCTCGGTTTCTGTTCAATACAGCGGGACTTCACAAGCATTCAGCCCGTTATCGTTATTCAGAAATATTAGGGTGTCCCAAAAGTTTCTTTCTCATCGCGGTACAAGTGGCCTTATCGGGCTCTGCTTGTGCAAACATGTCGGCTTATCTATTGGCAGTCTGTGTCATAACCGCGTATTGCATTGGTCACAAGAGAGAAGATCTCGCAGTTTGATCGGGATATTTTACCGCACTCTTCAGATCTCGCTCCATCTGATTATTACTTTTTTCAGTCTTTCTCTTCGCGATAAACACTTTAAATCGATCATCGAAATAAAAACGCACCTCGAGGATTATTTCTAGTCCAAAACACAATAATTTTGGAAATAAGGCATAATGAGGCTTACTGAGAGATGGAAGAAGGTAATAGAGCAAAAGGGCTCTTATATAACTAAATAAATAGTATCTGAAACAGTAAATATTGAGTATTCGTTTCATATTAGAAATAGTAAAGAAACTTTGGGAACACCCTAATATAAAAAGGCAGCATAATAAGGGAATGAAATCCGAAAAAATAGAGATGTACGTTATGAAACTCGAGGTATTTCACATAAAAATCGAACACTCAACTACTGAGATGCCGGCTGCTGCTAAGACAATGAATGCTTAGCAGTAACGTTCTCAGACAAAAAACCTGTTAGAAGCAATGAATCACCAGAAAAGTTATTGTGATCCTGTTTCTCATGGTTATCTCTATTTATTCTCTGCTGAAACTTCATCAAGATCACTGGCACAATAAATGCCATTGTGTTAATTCGGCATTGATAATGTTATCAAATTCGTCACATCTGATTGAACTAATTATTTCAGTAAGAAATAATTGAGATGCTTGAAGTTATTTCTGCTCTATATACTGCAGTAAGATTACAAAAATGAGTTTCTACATCTAAAAAATAAGACTTCATTTTGATATTCGGCCCACTGACGATAATAATTCATTAAATTGAAATAAATTTTATGTAAAGAGTTGTTAACATTAAGATGTATCATTATGGATACAAAACATGATGCATGGTAATTTAACAATTGAGAGTTTAGTTTAATTCATGCAAATTATATGAAAATATTTTAAAATTCAGCATATTATTTTTCAAATACTTATTATTCAATTCTTATATATCAAAAACTTTTAGGAATATTTATTGAGATTTCGAAAATAATCCCTTTTATTTTCCAATAGATAATATCTTTCTATTCGAAAGGAAACTGCAACAGAACTGAATGCTGCATTAATGCCGAGAATCTGTATAAATTAAACATAGCTGATTGAATAAACGCTTCTGCTTATTTTATTTTCATTTTTCATTATTGGAAGACGATTTTTTTAAATTTAAATTGATCTTTTTGATATTTATTAGCATCTGCTAGCTGATCACCACATAGTAATTTGTTTCTATTCATTACCAATATTTCTTATATTAAAATAGGTTATTGATAAGATAGACACAATGCATGCTTCTAATGGTGTTAATACTCCTGCTACTCCCACTTGTAATAATATTTCAAGCCAAGAAAATTTTTGTCACCCAGAAATCAGAAATGAAAGTTATTGAAGCATCATTTAAGTTGAAATCGAAAACATTTATAAGTGTTCATTCAACCAATATTAATTAATTACCTTTGCAATCTTAATACGTTTGCTCTGTCCTTTCCTTTTACAAATCTGATAGAAGTGGGCTTTGTGAAAATGCCTTCCCAACCTGAGGGAACTGAAAATCTTGCAAGATAATATCAGAAGTTTACATACAAACTCTTTCAGAATCATTGATAAAATTTTTAATAGACACCTTGTCTTCAAAGATTCTAATTAAAATTTGCATTATTAACCGATCTGTGGTTGAAGTTGTTTTTCTATATTATTGATTGATTCTCCATTTTTAAAAATTAATTATTTTTGTTTTAAGATATAAAATTTTTGCTGTTTGAATTGGATCCCTAAAATCTTTCCCGCCCGTTGATGGATCGATTCATTATTGGCCTATTCTGATTCAAAAATGGAGATATAAGAATACTTTTAATTTACAACTTTTTAAGAGCATTCTAAAATTTATTCGAATCAAGTATCTAATATCCTTTATGTAAAATAATTCTGAAAGAAATCAAAACTACACTGATTAAAATCTTTTGGGGGTGAAAATGTTTTGTTTAATGTTTGTATGCTGATAATGGATACACCAACTTTTCATACAAGAATTCTACCTTGTTTTCAACGATTCAGATGAACATAACTTTCTGCAGTTACAGATTGTCTGTTTGAGAAAGGGGAGACGGATAGCTTGTCTAACATGATAAAAGCTTCTATAATTTCCGAGATAAAACGCCGTCTGCAATTTTGCATCAGGATGTAGAATTGTCTTAGAAAAGCCCCAATCAGCGATAACTTATTCTGACAGAATGTCAGTATTGGAGGTGAACATACTTCATACCGTCGGTATGAAGTGCTTATATTAGAATGAAGTAATGCGTATTCCTGCGTATCTTGGAACACAAGAGAATTTCAATTATTTCTTTTTGAAATATTCGATTTCATTGTATAGAGTATTGATTATTGTTGCTTAAAATTAAATTCAGCTCAAATATATAGGTTAATTTTAAGAATACCAGGCTTCAGAGAGAATTAGCCGTGCGAAATGATATAATGAATTTCCTTTTCTGATTACGAGAGCTGCGATTCTCATTAGAACTGTCATCGTCTTTTTTTTTTATTATTTTTTTTATACATTTTAACTTAAGAGCTTAAATGTCACACGAATGTGTAAAGATTAGAAAAAAAGTCGGTATTATTTTGCAAAAGTACATCCATTATTTCCCCCTCAATACTCTTTTATATTAAAAGGCGAAGCAAGTGCTTTGTTTAATTTATGTTACATAAACATTAAGTCTTTCAATTACAGTTTTTACATTATTTTTCGAAATTTCATAACATTTATAAAAATCTACAGGTGACAAGATTCTTTGAATGATGTAAAATACATATAAATAATTTTTTAATTCTCGCAACATTTTTAAGAAACATTTACAATATCTTTTGAGATTCAAATGTAGGTATAAATTATCACATATAGAATGGGAATAAGTAATCTTAAACCATAAATAATATTAGATTCTTTAAGTAACCAAGTTTAAGTTTCTTTTATGAAATTTTTTGAGTGGTTTATACTTATTTTTCCGTGACTCTCTCATTCTGAAATCCAGATAAATGGAAAAAGAATTTTAGCCTGGATAACTTTTTTTAGAAGCTGAAGATTAAAACACCTGAATTTCAGAGAGTAAAGCAAAATGTTAGGTCATGTTTTTGTTTACAACGCATGCAATAGAGTATACATATTATTTATCTTTAATATTGAGTTCCATAATTGAAGACGAAACATTAAAAATCACGTCAAAAATTACATCCAGTGTGAAAACATAAACCTGGAAACAAATATCTAATGCACAGTATGTCTTTCAAAAACACGCTGCGTAGATCTGAAGAATGCAATATGATCAGTGAAAGCGAAGATTCTGGAAAGTAAGCATTTCTGATCTGTGAAGCGGCGTTCCTACAACCTGTCGCCTATAGACGAGGCACGCGTTCCTCCCCTCGACCCTCTCTTGCGGTTTTCTGAGGCATGAAAGAACGCCAGGAAACCGCAAGAGGAACGTGTGCCTCGTCTGAAGAATCGCTTGTCGTTGGAACAGAGAAAATGATGACAAAGTTGGCCGAAGATTGGTTTTCCGTTCCCCAGAATTTTACACTTCCATTTCCAGATTTCAAGTAGATCATTTCTCATTGATTGTTAAAGAGCGGGTAGCGTCAATGGATGATTCCGCGCCTAACTATTTTCGACAGATAAGGTGCGAGAAGTGGTTTTGGATTGTGAAAGAAATATGTGCTAGAATATGCCATCTAACCTTCTAATTTTTGGTTTGAATAAAAGAATTTTCGGATATTGAAAGGAATAGACATTTCCCTTATAATTTCAGGTCTCCAGTTTCAAGGTAAAACTATTCTTTAAGCAATAAAAAACAACATTTATCAACACATTTTGAAAGATTGGGCTATTTTCAACACCACAAGCCATTTTTTAGCCAATTTAGCGAATTTGAACGGAAGCAATATCTATTGCATAATAAGTTCTTATAGGATCAATATGAGCAGTAGTACGCCATATCAAAATAAATATGCTGCATTACCCTATATCGAAATTCTTTTATCGTGTGAGTACTTTGTTTTATGATACCTCGAAACTATGCACGAAATAATAATAAGGGATCCAAGAGTCGGGCTGAAATGAAAGCAGCTGCTAAAGCTGTCTTACGGGAGTCCAAAACTGAGGAAATGTTTCGGATACAGCGCAAAATAGAAAAGTTTCTGCAATCCAATCTTTTGAAAACTCTCTTTAAAAGGAAACTGGTTCACTGCTTTTTACAAGAACAAGAACTCACGGAAAGCGTTCTGAAGGCAGGCACTCAAAAATTGGTGGGCAATTTTGCTGAACTCAATCAAATCAAAATGATTTTTAAAAACTTTAGCCAGTTTGGAATAGGTTGATGTTATTTTTCATACTCAAACTAAAGAAAAATCAAATCTGCAAGCATAAACTGGGTTGACAATTTTAAATTAGAGGAAGTCAAAACCCAAAAATATAGAAGCGATTTTAATCGAATCGCTTCTTTTTAATCGAAAAAAAAATTTACTGTGAAATGAAAACTGAATAATAACAGTGCAAATCCTGCGAAAGTAAAACTGAATAAAAAAAAAAAGGACGTAATGGTTCCCCCCCCCCTCCCCCTTAGTATCCTAGAAAGGTGTAAAAGAATATCATAACATTCGTGCTATTATTACTGCAGAAATCTGAGCTCTCAAAATTATAAAGATGGTAATGGATTTATTTTGCTTTAGTGAAACTCATAAAGATTATTGTGGGAGTGAAAACTGTATGAGATTTAATTTTGTTTCCAGAAATTCGTTTAATGATCTTTATTTTAATAATTTATTATTTTTTTTTTAAATATGCGAATAACGGATTAAATTGGAATAATATTTAGAATATGTTTATAGAGTTCATAAGAAAAAATGCTTTTGCTCCTAATACGCAGGATTTCAGCTCAAAGTCATGAGCGCAATATTCACCCACTCAGTATGCAGAGTTTCCCGCCATAAAGGGTAAATGAATAATAGAAATGAATAATTTATAAATGAATTATTTAAAACAAGTTAAACTGGATGAATTAAAAAAAAACTGCTCTTGCTTCACATTTAATATTTGCATTCTAAGACTAGTGAAAATTGGTCAAGAAATCATTACTACATTTATTATTACAAAGCTTCCATTCTCCCACTTTTCCCTATTACTGCAAAACTGTGCTTCTACCGATTGAGTTGCAACGGAGCTCTGTTACCGAAGAGGACTTTCATGTTAAGTCAGATAAATATTTTTATTTCGATATGTTCTTGTATTTCGACTGAAATATTTAAGGTTCCGGAAACAATTGTACTATATATATATATATATAACAATGACTAACTAAACAGAATATAAAAAAATGTGAAAAGAAAAGAAAGAAGAAGAAGAAGCTAATTTGCTACTCATGTACACAAGTAAAATACTTTGCGCTCAATGACATGACGGATTCGACAAATGGATGTTATTAAAGCCTTCAATAGACATCTGTCAAGTTCAGCCGAAGGAAAATTTGTTGCTGCCCGATGCATTTATTACCTGGATAAAATTTCCATCTCAGATGTTAACTTAGCGCTGAATGTCCGCTCCACTTCGCCATGAAACGTCATTCAATATTCATCGACTTGTTTCAAAGAGTGCATGAAAAACTTCGGGGCTTCATAGACTTGTTTATGTGAACGGAATCGATTAGTCATGTCAGAATCAACGAGACTAAATTTCCCACTATTTGGCGCTATTGCTCATTCCTTTTGACATTTGGCGATATTTCTGCTACGGTGAAATAGAATTTGGCGTCGTTGGCTTTCAGCCAATCTCTCCGTGGAGCAGCGCGCGTCCATGCCGTGTCGGCGGCATAGACGCACATTATCTCTCTGGTGAATGATGACAAAAGCACAGATGCAGAGGATGCGATGCTGATGCTGATGAAGGGGAAGTAATGGACACGCTCGGGCTGATCAAGTGAATGTCAGGGACGGGATGCGAGGGGACATCGAACCCTCTGACCTGTCCCCCCAGAGGGAGAGAGACTCCGAAATCACATACAGTTGACGCCGGTTGTCATGGAGATGGCAGCAGCTCTCCACGGGCAAGTCCACATGCTGATGCTGTGTGTATGCGGGACCATGATCATGCTCGCCGCACATACCACACAAGGTAAATAAATTCATTGGATCCATCAGTATGACTGAATTGCTTATGCATGTCGAATGAGAAAATGCCAGTTGACTTCAATATAAGAGGAGGGTGAGTTTTAGCATTCAAAAGTATTATCTACATTTGAGAAAAAATTCGATATCAATCGAAATAATCCCAATAAAATTTTAATTAGTGTATCTTACACAAAATGTGAAATGACATTATATTTGCATCTTTAGAGTCGAAGAAGAAAATTTCAAATATTTTCATGAAAACATAATTTTCTGTTATTTCTTATAATACGCAAGCATCACAAAAATTACATAGTTAATACGATATTATAATTATATATAAAAAATCATACTAACAATAAATCTCTATTTGTGTTATTGGTAACAGTGAATGGAAACTTCTTTGAATTCATATATTGTTATTCTATATGGTAGGATCGTATAAATGAGTTTTTCTTGATGTATAATATCAATGCGATATGTTTGTAGCTGTTTTAATTTATTATTTATTTTTATTCATCTGAAAAGTTCTAAATATATCCCCCTTTTCCTCTTACAAACATTACGCAGATTAACTGAAATTTTGTTGATATTCCAATATGTGCTTCAATTTTAATCCAGAAACTTGTCAGATGCACTAAAAATGTCTTATAGAAGCATAGCTGAAGAATATATATATATATCCTTTTCCGAAAATAAGAGAAATAATAAAAATGTGTAGTCTAAAAAGATTTGATGATATTTTAAGAGCAGTTATTGAAAAAATTTACTTATCGGTTCTTAAGGGTAAAAACTTCGCAAACTGACATTCAAATGACATCAGCATTAGAGGAGCAATGAATCGTAAAATTTCGATTTCAGGATTAGAGGTTAGGGAAGTTTGAGATGCGATTTCACTGAAGATTTATTGCATTTTTAGGCCAGGATTACTTTTAAAAAAAGTCCTGAGTCAAAGATGCTCGCATGGCATAGCATAAAAATTTGGAGAATGGCCTGTAAGCTGTGAGACGCGTTTTGTCGCATCACTTCGATGCCGGATGTTAGTAAATCTCTATTATTAACATCAGTATAAGAACAAAGCTAATGTGCCGAAGGCTCGCATATTCGATGGATCTTCAATGTGTTGCTGCCACTAAATGGACGGCATCTCAATACACTGCAACACATTTTTTTCTCGCTCAAGTATGCTAATTTCTTTCGCCATTTTGGCCACTAGTCCTTTTAAGGTGTAATTGATTGTAAATACAAACTTGTAAAGCCAGTGGTCGGGGAATATTTTAACTTGCAGTAAAAGTTCTAATAAAGATAATGTTTTACTTCTGGCACAACTTTAAGCAACTTACGCTTGTGCCTAGCTGAAGCGTTCACTGCGCAGCATTGCGTAAATTCGTTTGACACGAATTTGAATTTAAAACCTTTACCCTCCTTTTTCAATCTCGCCGATAAGTGGAAAATAAGAGATGGAAGTTATCAAGTTTCCAAGTTGAAAATGAAATGAGTGTGATTGAATTTCATGTTGGTCAATGGGACTTAGGAAGTATTGCAGGCCTCTTGAGAACACAGTGACAGCAGTCAGATTAAATGTCATTCTTAAAACCGCTTATATGATCTTATATTTGATATCAGTTTCGAAAGCACTGTCTGTGAACGGAGCTTCCCCAAAAGTATAGCAAGCAATAAATAAATCAAAAAAGAAAACCCCTCTGGATATTTCGTAGCTTACTTGGTCCTTGTAAGCGTTTGATTTTCCACAAATTAACTGTAAATGCAAGTAAAAAATTAAAAAGTATTTCACTGAAGAAGCAGTGAAAAATAATACTGAGACATAAGAAGGTAAAAGAAACTTTAAATTTTTATAGGGACTCTAAATTTTGCTTTCTTACTTTCACAGGTAACATTATCTTCCGGTATCATAAAGATATTTTAAATAATACACACCTGAATAAGAAGTAAGAGAACTTCATAAATAACTTAATGTTTTTTTCTGAAGATATAACCTAGTAGAGACACTAAATACACACGAAGTCGTATAAAAAAGAATAAGGGATGAAATTTCTTCAATATTGCATCCAGGCATACGCTTTCGATTACAAAGTTTCATTAAATAAGGTAGCAATGCATGAAAACGCTTCTTTTTTTCTGTAGAGATGAATAGTAAAAAGTTTCGAAAATAAAATTTTTATGCTGCATCTATAGAGAAAAAAACGTCAGTTAGAGAAATATTTCTATTAAATTTATCTTTACACATACAAACTTCTACACATCTAACTTCAAAATTTGCTTATATGTTTAAAACAGCCACTTTTTCATATCGAACTAGGTGTTTGAATGAATCTTCCACCTTAACTTCCAGGAATAGCAAATACATTAAAATAAATTATTCAATAATAGGATAGTAAGAAAAAAATATGTATTGATTAATTCTTATTTTAAAAAGTGATCTGTTAATACATTAATTAAAATTTTAAAATTTATTCAAAATGACTGCCTTAGAACCCATAATAGACTGCACTCTTGATCATTTAGTTGAATACAACAGGTCCAGATCATCACTTGTAATGCAAAGGCAGAATCATCTGCTTCGTGCGCAGTCGGTGCTACGTACAGAAGAGCGTAGCTAATGGCATAAACAAAAATCAAGGCATATATATAATGTCGTTTGTATTGTTCTACATCTAGACTAGCTTCATGATTCACTTCATCGTGAATTTGAAACATTTATTTTAGAGATAGAAATATTTTCCACAAAGAAAAATTATCATAAGCAGATATTTGTTTAACGGAGCAGCATTTAGTGATGACTTGAGAATAAATGTACCGTTCTCACATGCTGCTGCTCACTTTGAATGGTCAACTCCGACTTAATAAAGAAAGGAAAAGAAACCTGAAAATCGAAAGTATATCTCAGAACACCACAAAATCTTAGCTGATAAATTTTGCACATGAAATTAAGTTTTTCGTAAAAAATAACTTCATTTAAGTGATAAAGGTAAATACCGGAAAAATAGTTTATTAATTTTCGCTTTTAAACTTCAGTGGCCGTATAAAAATTTAATTTTGTAAACATTTTATTATCAGCCACCGTAGAAGCTAAGGTATTTTCGTGCAACTGCTCAACTTAACAAAACTCTATAATTGGTATTATATGTCGAGGTGCAGTATTTAAGGAAACGAATGCTCTGCCCTCTTTTTTTGGAAATTCTTTGCAATATTTCAACTATAAAGGGCGATTCTTCGATAAAATCTAATTAATGGGAATAATCAAGAAGCTTGTTTTCAGGTTCTATTTATTTTTTAAATTTACTTTTATTTGTATTATTTTGTTTTTTATCAACGTTGCAATTATTTTACATTACTTTTTTATTTACACTGATTTAAATTAGCTTTTGTATCTCAATCCTGCAAAAAAGGTATCAAATTATTCAATTTTTACTAAATTTATTTTCATTTAAAGTGTAATATAATCTGTTTAGAATTCTTATAAGCTGTTTCTTTCCAATACTCATGTATATAATATTTGGTTATTGTAAACTTCATACAAGCTGCATTTTGAATTTCTCATTTCAAATCAATAGTATATGTCTACAGTTCTATTCTTATATTATTTGTTAGCCAACTTTGGCGACTAGCTGGTTCGCCGAAATTAGTTCCTACTAAAATTTTCCTTCAAACATTTTATGTAATTCACTTTTATCTAAATATTTAAAAAAAAATTTACACACATACAATTAGTATTATTTTAGAAAACTTACATTCTACTCTTTGTACTATGCATCTCCCTAATTTTCTGTTTTCTCCCAACATTTTTTATTCATGAAGGAAATTAAACATTTTTTTTAATTTAAGGATAAGAAATAGAATGGTTCTAAACTGAAATTTTCTGTGCTATGCAGAATGAGTTCCATAATATCTGAGAATTATTCAATAAAAAGTATTGGTTCAATAAAAAAAAATTGAAGGTTTTGCAATAAAAAGGAAATTTTCAAGAACGGCAATGTATTTTTGCATTTCTCATATTACTTACTTGTAAAGTTAAAGCTGACTTGTAAATACTTTCAAGGCTTTTATTCAAAGTATACTTTAAAAAATAAAGCCTACTCAGCATGGCAAAGCAAGCCATGTTTTTAAACTCTCTTCAGCGACAATCCATGCAGGAATATGTGAAGTAAAGAAAGAAAGATCTGAACTTTGTGTCCACAGTAAAATATATTGATGTAAAATTAATTTTAAAATATTTTTTAAAGTTTATTAGAAATATACAAAAAAATGGTTGTATGGCAACAAAAGTGGCATAATTGAAAAGCTGTTTCGTACTTTAATATGTTGTAAATTTCATTTTTGTACTGCAATATTTTCGACACTCGTGATGGAAAAACGAGAACATTTATTCAAATTTTAATTCTTTAAAATTTAAAAAAATACCATTGCGAGACGCACATATCGTGGTATATCTTTATCAAATTCAGCTATCTCTAGGCACAACTATCCGTATGTACAGCCCGCATCCTCTAAAATAAGAATTCGCATAAAAATCCTCTAAATAAGAATACGCATCCTAAGAAAGATCGAGATTGCTTTGATATCAAAAAATTAAAATTTGAACTATTTTACAAACACAAGTAATTGTTTTCAGAGTTTATTTTTTAAATACAATCCAATTAGCAATAAGCAGAATTAAAAGCTCATGAATAGGTTTTAATGAATGATGCTTATTAATGGATACTTGCTTTTGAAAAAAATGTAAACTTTTATTTTAAAATAAAAATCCTAATTTGCTTTTAATTTCATAAAGTTGATGCAAATAATGCTTCTGAAAATAACTCTTTCTTCAATTTGAATCAAAACCATCTTGGTTTTAAAAAAATGTATTCATTTTTTTTCAAATATAGCTTATAAAAGACTACTCGCATATATATATACATATAAACACACACACACACACATATATATATATATATATGTGTGTGTGTGTGTGTGTGTGTGTGTGTGTGTGTTTGCACACCAGTGTATATATATACACTGGTGTGCAAAACTTAAGCAACAATGCAAATTTTAAGCAGATAGCCATGAAATTGGAGAAAAGGAGTTCTTGCGATCAATACAATGAACACGTAATTCAAGAGAAAGGTCATGCGTATGCAAATATCAGGAACAAAACGTCACAGGCGACGTGAGCGTAAGCAAAACACGTGCGGAAGGCGCATGCAGCTCAACACTACAATAAAAAGAATGACGGAGACGTAATTAAAGACATTCGCTGCAAGTGCACGTGAGTTAATTCGTGAAATATGGCTAGCAGAAATCACCTGGACGATTTCACACGTGGAAGAAGGATTGGAAAGCTGGAGGAGGGGCGTAGTGTGACCAGTGTAGCTGAAGAGTTCGGAAATCAACAAAAGTGTTGTTTCGTGCTCTTGGAAAGCCTTCCAAACCACAGGTACAGCTGTGAGAAAGGTTGGTGGTGCCCGCCCCAAGAAAAAAACTGCAGTGGATGACCGACATATCGTCCTGCAGGTGAAAAGAACCCGAAACCAGTCAGCAAGCGCCATTGCTCAGCAACTGTGTGCAGCAACGGGGCGACAAGTGTCGCGTTTTACTGTGTCCAGACGCCTTCACAAAGGAGGCCTATTCGCCCGCCGTCCTGAACGCTGCATCCCTTTGACAGTTTCCCACCGGCGGCACCTTTTAGAGTGGTGCAGGGAGCACAAAAACTGGACATCTCATCAATGGAGTATTGTCCTCTTTACAGATGAGAGTCATTTTAGTGCCACAAGCGATTCCCAACGCCAGTTGATTTGGAGAGAGGTCGGGAAGAGACCGTTTCGGTGGTCCTGGAGTTGTCATCTGGGGAGGCATTATGATGAACGGGCGGACTGAGCTCCACGTTTTCGACAGAGGTTCTGTAACTGGAGACCGCTATTGTCAGGAGGTGATCCTTCCCCATGAGCGTCTGTTCCGAGGTGCCATTGGATCAGATTTTGTTTTTATGGATGAAAATGCACGGCCACACAGGACTCATGCTGTTGAGGAGCTCTTGGAAAGTGAAGATATCACTCGAATGGATTGGTCGGCGTGCTTCCCTGATTTAAATCCGATAGAACATGTGTGGGATGCTTTGGGGAGACGCCTTGAGGCACGATTACATCCTCCTGGGAACACCCGACAACTTAAACAGATGCTGATTGAGGAATGGGCACTCTTACCTCAAGAACTGTTGGACAATCTGGTGCTGAGTATGGGGAGACGGTGCGAAGCAACCATTGCAGTAAGGGGAGGGCATATCCCATACTAAGGAACATCTGCTTGCTGTTCTTCCTCTTGGACAGACAATCATGTGTAACAATACTATGCGTTCAATAAAGCCTTTTTTTTGTTTGATTCCATACTGTGTGCATTGTATTCATTTCTGCGCAACTATGTTTTCGTCATTCTTTCAGAACAAAATGCTGTATCTCATTTCTGAATTTTATGTCTCTCAGATGATTTCTCGTGAAGTTATAACAAAAAACATACCTGTTGCTTAAGTTTTGCACACCAGTGTAT